>RSEF01000003.1:119004142-119042438 GCA_003993805.1 Himantopus leucocephalus
GTTTTTTTTTTTTTTTTTCCAAAGGCTGGAGGGGGAGAACCCAAATATTGGCTTCAACTAACCTAGAACAGTTCAGCTGTTACTTTAGCTTTTGGGTTTTGTTTGTTTTACCTTTTTTCATTTAAGGAACTTGATTTTTATCAGGAGTCCCTGTAAATACTTGAAAAAAACAGAAACAAATGTTTCTATGAAGTTCTGTAAAGTTTCTTGTTTTCTTGGCAACAAGGCACTTTCTCAGCCTCAGATTTTGATTTATTTATTTTATAGCTTCTTATGGTCTTCTGGTTGCTTTACATCTAGGCAAACCCAGCTTATGAACTTCTTTGACTTTGGGAAAGTGCTGGTTAATTCTTTGAAGATTTCAGATTCAGTGGCTACATACATTTGGACCTAGGACTTATTCCTAAACTGTACTTGCAGTTACTCCAGTAAACTAAGTCTGCTAGGAATATTCCAAGCTTATATTTGAGACCAACTAGCACAAAACAGTCCACATCTGTGCTGGTCCTGTTGGCCTACAAAAGAAGAAATCTATCTTCAGCCTGCCCACGGGGAAGATCTCAACTGCTGTGGAGCTCTACCCTCACCCATGAGCTGCTGGGATAAAAAGACTACTTAGCACAGCTAGATTCAGGTCAGTATAACAATTTAGTAGCCACGTTTACATAGACAAGCATGTGTGAACTTACTGTTGCAGATGCCATTTTTAAGACTTCTTAGTTGCCCCTTACTCCCAGCGAGACTTTAATAGTCAAAGATAGTTTGTAGAGCCCAATGGACCTGTTTAATCGCTTTTTTTTAAAAAAAATGTTAACACATTCAAATTGCAAAGGTGAAAAAAAAATAATTGCTAGATCTCAGAAAATGCTAAGTAAAAATTCCACAAAGTCATAACTTCAATCCCAAAGCCTTTGATTTCTGCACATCAAGACACGAAGATGCAGGCCCATTAATCTGATGTGGAGTTGTTCTCTGTAGCACAGTCCATCTGTAAATTTGTCCAAGCTAGATTTAAACATCAAAGTGAGGAGTCTCCCTTTAACAGAGACTGTAGTTAAAGTTATCTGTTAGGACAATATGAATTTACCTGCGACTCAATTCTGCATTTCTAATCATGACCACTTACACCCCAGTTACTTTCCACTCTGAATTTTGCTCACCTTATCACAGCTTACTTCACCTCATCATCACATAATTTAATTATAATTCTTCACAAATAAAGCTCTTCAAGTTATCTGAGAATATTTATTGATGATTTAACTTTAATTTGCTAGTTATTCTTGTAATCTGTTACCAAGAATTCAAGGTAATATTCTGTTCTACTTATATGAATGAATTCATAGAGCAGTTACTGATACAGCTCTGATACAGAATCTACAGCTTTCCTTTATACAGGGTATTAGAAGTTTATCACATAGCTATAGATCACTTAATTTTCTTTTTTAGTCAGTTAAATTAGAACAATGCAAATAAGCTACAAAGAGGAAGAATGCCAGAGCTGGAGCATTCAAAAAAAAAAAATTCAAACCATTAAGTGTTAATCCAATAGCCTCATTTTTCATATAATGTACAGGATCTCTGCTGAGGGGGGAAAAAAAAGTCTCACTAAAAGAAAACACTCCTGTCTACCCTGTGCCCTTTGATGCAAGGTGCTCCGTACTGATACTTACCATAAAATATGAACTTGACATTATATTAGTTTGGAGGTCACTATTTGTTTCACAGATTTCCTCTGTAAAGAAATCTTTTTCTTTGCAGCATAAAGCAAGCAGGACTTACTGTAAAACAGCAGTTGTTTGCTCATTGTTGAAAAGACAAAAAATACAAGTATTAATTTGTAATTTAATGCAGAACTCTAAAATAGTACCTATAAATTTTAGCCATCAGCTGAGTTTTTACAGTCAGAACTTCATACTCACCCTTCCAACTTAAGATGGGCAAGCAAAATTCTACTTCAGTTCACTTGAGGTATCACCAATTGTATTACAATTTCCTCAGGCCACAGAGATAAAATTAGGCTCAAATATTACAACACATAGCAAGAGGCACGCTCTCAAAGGAGTACTTGGAACTACGTTGTTTTATTACACGGCACTGTTTTTGAACAAGAAGAAATTCATGCTCCAAAACGCCCATAACCAAAGAAGGTCACAACTCTTTAAATTAGCTTTTAAAAGACTGCTAAAAAGTATTCTAACATTGGATGATATCAAATGATAGCAACCACTTCTCATGGAAAGGATATGCTCTGCAGCTAATACAGATTTATTTCCACTCTACATTACTAAGTGTATCTCAAGCATGTTTATGTTTCTATGACAGAAGGAAGTAATTGAAGACAGTCACAAGCCAAGAAACATTCCTTGAAGATAACTGAATTAGAACTTGAACAAAAAATAATTTCTTATCTTTTGGACAGAGCAACCAAAAGAGTTATATATTTCCTGTTCCGTCAATGTTCTTTTACCATTTTAAAATATTATTGTAATGTCTGGTTGCTATTTACAAAATATTTTACATACACAAAAGAATGCAGCCACATTTTTGAAGGGTCATGTACCAGACCATATACAGTAAGCAGATTTTTTAAAAGAACAAATTCGCCAGCAAAACAATTCCTCTGTCAGGTTGCAGACTGTTGCAGGGCAGAGGTCTACCCTGTATTAGACTGTCCTAACAGAAGGCCATTGAATTCTTCAAGGCATCGCATTCACCGTAGTGATGGCCATAGTATAAAAAATTTGCACATAAAAGATTAAAAGAGTATCTCGCTAACCACTGAAAGACACTTCTGTCAGTCTACCATCTGGCTATGAGCCAGGAAGCACAGTGGCCATGAAACAGGGACAAGGTACGGTCACAGTCTTACACCAATCCCACCTTAGCAGCCACATAAACCAACAGGCACTAGAATACATTCACTCAGAGAGATACGTATTCTGACATCCATAAAGACAGTGCCAAACTCGCTGCCACATTTCTGTAAAGATACAAACGAGAAGGTGGATAACAGACAGAAAAGTTTCTATACTAAGATCCACTTATATGCAGGGCCAGCTACAAAACTGTAAAATAACTGTTCAAAAGCTACTAAATATCATAGAAGGGTGGGAAGGGACCTTTAAGGGTCCCTGCAATGAGCAGGGACATCTTCAACTAGATCAGGTTGCTCAGAGCCCCGTCCAAACAGACCTGGAATGTCTCCAGGGATGGGGCAAATATCTCATGGCATTTTGAAAACACATAGCTAACAAAAGCTATTCTGGAAGGCAGAGTAGTTACCAAGTACAAACTCAGGCCACAAAGAATCTTCAAGGCATTGACAGTTTTGGATTTGTGTGGGTTTTTTTTTTTTTTTAAAAAAGCCAATTTAAGATCTGGAAAAATTATTTAAATTTTAATAGCCCACATCTTTGACTTTTCCTCTAACACCTTTGAACCATTCCTTAGTTATGAAAATGGCTGTATTTCAATTTGCTAAATAAATTCCTGAGTTTATTAAGATAAACATGAATAATGCCTTTTACTTATTTATTTATTACTATACAAATTTCTGGAAGTAAAACATTTATGCAAGCTTAATGTACAAAATCAAAAGTTCCTTCTGCCCCTAAAATGTAGAAGGGATCACAACTTAAGAACTAGTTTAGCACTACTTCTAGAGCAAAAGCTGAGCAAAGAAATAATTTTTTTAAAGAAAAATTTAAAGAGGCGGAACAAGAATTAGGAGATATCTTTTCCACCATTTGAAAATCACTATCCTCAAACAGTGACTTTGTAATTCACGGAATGCACGCTGCAACTAACACAGAACAGTATTTTTCATTTAGTTTATATTTCTGACTATAACTTTTGATATGTAATACTGATGGAGAATTCAGATGTACAGAATTCCCTTTGGCTGGAATTGAAATATTATTTCCTTTGGTGAATGGGTAGCTAGAGGTGGTGTTATTTTCAACATGAATTTGTTAACTAACAGAACACTGCAGAAGAGCTTACATAAATAAAAGTGATCTGAAGTCCATGTAGCTTTAAATGCAAATGAAAGAACAGAAACAGATCTCTGACAGAGATTTCAGTTTTCAAATTGGTAGATAACAGAGAAACAAAACCAAGCTCCTTTCTTTCCAATATCTCTGACCTTCTCCATTTATGACTGCAGAGAATCTGCTGCAACCAAGGAAACCACTGAAAATGGCTGAACTGGAAAAAGAGACTCCTGTGTCCCCTCTACATCCTGTTCTTGCAGTCCCCTCTACATCCTGTTTTTGCAGAGTAAGATTTTCTAGCCACTTCATTTGTCTCTTACATCACTTTTGGTATCTCGTTATTTGAGTGCTCTCCTGTTTTAGTGCGTTATTTACAAATTCTAATAAAAACCATCTGAAACTGTCACCTCAAATCAAAGGCAGGGCTTTAGGTCAATCTCAAATGTGATCAGTTTGGGGTTGTGTCACCAAGTCATAAACCCACATGACTGGACAAGAATAAACACAGCTTTCTTAAATATAGGCAGAAGTACAGCAGGCAAGCACAAGCCTACACAACTCCAAGAGATTTTTTTGGAAGAGGTTTTGAAAGAGATCATTGCAATCCATACGCTCAAATGCTAAAAAAGGCAGCAAAAGTTTTAAGCTATTCTCTTCAGAAAGAGGGTCTTTAATAGATTTTTGCCTAGCATGGTTTATTTCAGATAAATGGGGGATCAGATATAATTAATAAATCATCTGATACAGTGCCGGGCAGCAAGTTGTTTGTTAACACAGAGAAGACAGGATTTGTATAGGAACTGCTAAGTACAGAAGAGGATAGCACTACATTCAGCGCCAACAGAGGAAGTACCAGACCAGTGGTAGATTATTAATACCACTTCTATTGAAATTGATTACTAGCGGTGATTTTATCTGGCACATTAATGACAAGCCATGCAACAGACAGGCACTCACAAAACTGCCAATGGCTTAAAGTCTTCAAAAGCACAGGAAGATCAAGATTGGGACTACAAGTTTATCACAGACCAGCAGCACAGGTAAGGTAACGTGACCAGCAATGCAGTCCCACGTTTCAGCAGCAGAATATTTCCATGTAAAGAAAGACAATTATGTCACTTCACAACACCTCAGCTCAATACTCAGTACAGTTTAAAGAAAAGAGAGAGAAAACATGGTGGTGGCATAGCAAATGAATACACACTTGTCATTAAATAACAACCTCCAAGATGTCTGTGGGAATGCTAATAGGACAGCGTGATTGGCATTGCTGTTGGAAAGAAAAGGACAAGAGTAATTTGAAAGATTTTTTAGGTTAAGTATGGGAGAGAAGTAATGCACAGCAAAGGCAGCCATAAACTTGAAACAGAACTGTAAAATAGCGGCACTAATAGGTAAGTGTATCGGTGCTGGACAGGGTAAAAAAGAAACCTGAGCACACTCTTATTTCATACCATTTTGCATCATCAGATACATCAGAATCACGGTCACAATGATTCATAAGGAAGATGCTTAACAGCAATGCTGAATAATGAAATAGCATGGGAGAAAGTGTGGGAGTCATGAAACTCAAACACATGATCAGCCCAGCTAAGAGATTATTATGGCAGAGACATTCCTTGAGCCATAGAAGCAGGGGGAAGAATAGTTCTTAAAGATGAAGGTTGCTGAGCATAGTTATGATTAGATTGATTGTCTGGGTCTGTCACTTGGAATCAGGGGAAATATATTATGACATATTCAGCATAAAAGAACAAAAAAAAGACATCAGAAAAGGAACAGGAGTTTGGTTTCAGACATTCAAGTTTTTACATCGCCAGTAAAGCACACGCAAGTGTCCATTAAAACAGGCCAGTTGGATTTTAGGAGCCAGATAAGAATTGGGAAGTTGAATCAACTCCAGCTTTTGTGCAGATGACTGAATGCAGGTGGAAAAAAGGAATGATCCAAGGAATCTTAAAGAGGGTTCCTAGAAAAAGAGACAATGAAGCACAAAGCAACAACAGGTTATGTCTTATCAGTAAATTGGGAATACAGTACCAAATCCAAGTCTAACAGGAGCTCACTGATAACCTAAACTAAGTACATACTGGAAGCTATTTCACTTCCAGAGAGCCTAATTTTAATTTGGGTAAAAACTTCAAGAAGTGCCAGTCGAAGTACCCAAATTTGTGCATTAAAATGATTCTTATGACTTAAATCAGTACAAGCAATTGATCATTTTAAATTAACCGGTCTGCAATGATGAATTTAAGTGTGGGCAAACAGGAAGCAGAAGTCTGATACTAGCATACCAACACTCCCGATTCTACCAAGAAAATTCTACTTCGTACAGAGCTTTTATAGGATTGCTTTACAGCAACAGTTTTAAGTTGTGACTTTTTATAAGGGAAGAAAGACAAGTAAGAATCAGGGAATAGCTGCAACTGGAAGGCAAGCCTGGAGGTCATTTAGTCCAACCTGCTGCTCTGTGCAAGGTCAAAGTTGCTCAGGGTCATGCCGGTCAGGTTTTGAGTATTTCCAAAGACCGAGAGTCCAGTCTCACTAGGCAAGCTATGCTAGCGCTTGACCACCTTAGAATAGAAAACATTATTATAGGGTTTTTTTCATATTTAAATGAAGTTTCCTTTTTTCAATTTGTGCCCACAGCTTCTTTTATTTTCACTGAACACCACTGAGAAGTCTGGCTTCATCTTCTGCACTCCTCCCCTTCAGGTGTTAATACACACTGATAAAATCCCCCTGAGCCTTTTCGTCTCCAGGTTGAACTGTCCCATCTCTCTCAGCCTCTCCTTATACAATGCTCAAGTCTCTGAATTGCCTTCATGGACCCTTTCCAGGCTTTCCCCAGTACGTCTATCTCTCTGGCATTGGGGAGACCAGAACTCTAGTTCTGGAACACAGCACTCAGATCGGAGTGAGCAGAGGTAAAAGATCGCCTCCTTCAATCTGCTGCCACCACTCTACGGAATATGGCCCAGAATGTCTTCGGCGTTCTTTGCCACCAGGCTGCACTGCTGGCTCTTGTTCAACTTGGTGTCCACCACGACTTCAGGACCATTTCTTTCCAACATAGCCTCACACATGGGGTTGTTCTTCTCCAGGGGCAGGACTTGGCATTTCCCTTTGCTGAACTTCACATGAGGTTCATGCTGGCCCATTTCTCCAGCCTGCAGAGGTACCTCTTAATGGCAGCACACCCACCTGGTCTATCAGCCACTCCTGGTTTTGCACTGTCTTCAGACTTGCTGAGGGTACACTTGCTCCCATCATCCATGTAATTAATGAAGATGTTGCCTTAGTAGCAACCCCTGGGGTGCACCACCAATGACTAATCTCCAGCTGGACTTGGTGCTGCTATTCACAACTCTTTTAGCCCAGCAGCTAAACCACTTCACTGTCTACTCATCCAGTACCGACTTCATTAGTCTGTGTATGAGGATGTTACAGGGGACAGTGTCAAAAGCCTTATTAGAGTCAAGATGAACATCTAATGCTCTCCCCCCATCCATTGAGCTAGTCACTTCATTGCAGACTACCATCAGGTTGGTCAAGCATGACTTCCCACATATTTAACATTCTACACTGTCATTTAAGGAATGAACCAAACCCCATCTTTAACATTTTGTCCCCCATTAGCTGCCTTTCTGTCCCCTCTGCTTTTTATTGTCTTTCCATGTCTGAAATTCAACTAAGCATACCCTAGCACAATAACTTATTTGCAGATGGCTGTTCAGTAGCTCCACACCACAGATATGCACAGATCAGAATATAATTCATAGTAACGGGATATTCACTTGCATACCAAAAATTTATTTATCTTTTAAAATGTTGGAGAGAGTTTACATTACTAAGAATCATGCCAGTATGGCCCCAGGCATTCTTTATTATTCTGTTTTAAGTCTCCCCAAGCAGGTGGAAAAATCTCAACTTCAATACATTTCACATACACAGGAGTATTTTATGGGTGCTTCTATATTTGCATTTAGTTCAGATGAGGATTCTGCTTTTGAAGCAAGCCTCCTGAAAACCCTCACCTACCACATGTTGTTCTACACCAGTCATCAGGCTGAGTGTGCAAATTGGGTTTCTTTGGACAAAATTGAAGTGGAAGAGGCATTCCAGGACCATAATGAGCATACTCAGTCCAGAGGACTTAAACTAGGTTAAAAAGTAGTCTGAAATACCATATTTCCACACACATAACATACAACCATTTTCCTCTACAGACCCACACCTTCAAGATCTCAGTGCAGAGACAGATTTGTTTAGCAGATGTTCTCAAAAAGAACTTAAGCACACAGTACTTAGCAACTATCATGCAAAAATATAAAGTTTTATCAACAATGCAAAAAAGCTTAGGCTGGTGTCGGAATGATGCAAACCATTTTCCATCTCTTCACAGTCATGCAGGAAGGAATGCAAAGAATGAAATCTTCTGATGACAACAATGCACAGAAGGGCCAGGAAGCAGTCCAAATAAAAGAATGATTTTAAAAGGCTTGCAACCAACCATGTTCCATCTGTGGCAGCTTATATGCGAGGGAGTTCTACATTTGCCAATTAGACAACAAAAAGGCTGGTACCAGACATTTCTTCAGCAGATTTGCCACAGTGTTCACATGTAAAGATTAACTGCTTTACAAAGCCAATATTAAGAGAATTACTCACTTTGCTGAATGACCTTCAAAAGTCAAAGAGCAGAAGAATACCCATGTACATAAATCCACATTGCTTTTGAGGGTACACCAATAAAGTGCCATTGGGGAGAGCTTCAAAGTTAAATCAGATTGCTCTGGGCATTGTTAAGTCAAATTCCAAAACATCTTCAAGGATGGCGGTTTCTCAGCCTCCTTCAGCAGCTTGATTCAGTGCTTAGCCACTGTGAAAACTGTTTTTCCTTGTATCCAGCTGGAATTTCCCACTTCACAACTCGTATTTGCTGCCTCCTGTCCCTTCATTGTGCACCTGCAGGTCAGGCTATCTTCTCTATAGACACCCATTTGAAGTTGAGGACAACAACAACTAGATCCTTCCCAAGTCTTAGTCTTCTCCTCCTTAGGCTGAACAACCCCACCCCCCATAGACAGCCTCTCCCTGTGTTATATGCTCCTCCAGTGCCCCTCTCCAGTTTGCTGGCACCTTTTTGGTATAGGAGAGCGCAAAACAGGACACACTATTCCAGATGTTGCTTCACAAGTTAATAAAATAAATCACCTCCTTCAGCCTGCTGGCTCTGCTCTTGCTGACGTAGCACATTACGCAGTTAGCTGTGACTGAAAACTAGAATTTGAACATTTTAAAATTCAGAAATCTCACAGTGAGAAAATAGAAATGAAACACAGTTGGAAGCAAATTACCCCTGTCTACTGCATCCTCACAGACAGAAGGGTTACCCTTCAGGCGGCTTTCCATCCAGCAATAAAGCTGCTTCCCACACTGCGCAAAATCCAACACATTGCCCCCTGGTTCCCTGGGAAGTCTCTTTCCACTATCTCTGCAGCTCATGTTTCTGCTCCCAGATCTTCCCAAAACTCTGTTGCCCTGCAGGTTTCTTTCTCTCTTAACCTTTCTCCCCTTCTGCTTTGCATTCTGGAAACCTGTCTTTCCTAGTGCTCAGTTGCCTCCAAGGAAGAAATAACATCTCTTTGACTGTCCAGCAGCTCAGGTTTCAGGATCCAGTAGCTCACAGGAGGCAAACTGAGCTTTCTCTGTAGGCTAGTCCCAGCCATTAAAAAAAACCCAACCAAACAAAAAACAAACAAAACCACACATACGGCAAATAACATGCTAGTACTAAGCATTGAAATATAATGCACATATCACCTGTTTCATAAGCACTTTAAAGAGCTTTGAGTAATGCCGACTTATCAAAATCCTTACTCAACGATCTTATTTGTAACCACGACAGGTAGTACGGGCTGTGTGAATACACTGTTAAAATGGGTTGAAAACTTGGCTGAACTGACAGGTTGAAACACTAATAATCAAGTACTCAACAGCCATTTGGCAACAAGTAACAAGCAGAATATCATAAGGGTCAGTATCAGGGCAGATACTGTTCAGTATTTTCCTACGTACTCTGGACATTAAGACAAACTGCAAATTTGCTGAAAGCGCAAATGATAGTAAAATAGGTAGTAAAATAAGGGGTAAAGCCTTAAGTCATATTTTGGGAGGTCTGACTGGACATTAGAGAAAAACTTCTTCTCTTGAAGGGTAATGCGGCATAGATGCCATCCTACCCAGAGAGGTTGTGGAGTTTCATGGTTTTCAAGAGCAGATTAAAAAAAAAAAAGTCACAGCTGACCTTATCTAGTGTTGGCAACAGTCCTACTTTGAGCAAAAGGTTGGACCAGATGGCCTCCAGAGATCCGTTCCAACCAATGTCTCTGATTCACTGAAGATACAGTGCAGGAACTTAATTGCTCAGGACATCAGCGATAATTTGGGGAACGCTCCTGGGGAAAACAAGGCATATATTGGTCCACTAAATGGACCAATAAAAAGCACCAAATAAGAAGCTTGCTATTCTGCTCAGGTAAATGGATCCATGCTACCAAACTCAAAAAGGCATTTGTTAGTTTCAGACCTTCTCATTACAGATTCTTAAATTATTATTTGCATGAGGAAGAGCAGAGAGGGTCTGCTTGCTTGTAGACTCAAAAAAAGAAATACCTCAAGTAGACAGAAGTCAAATTCTCAATATGGTAATAATACAATATACTTTGCCTTGCCAAGAGCTTAGAAAAGACTCCTTTGCTTTTGTTTGACAATTCTGTCAAGCTGACTCCTTGACTGCCCCTTAAATATCACTGTAAGTACATTTAAATACCTCACTACATTTACCCAAACTTTGTAATTCAAAGCAATTCTTCACAGTGGCTTTTGAGTATACAAAGTCATCTTTTTCCCTTATTGGCCTATAGACTTTTCCAGTATTGCCAACAGAAATAAGATGCATACAGGATTGAATTCCAGTTAGAGCAAATTGTTTTGCAAATAAAATAATAACTTTTGCAGTAATGAGTTGTGTCTCTACCTAAAAAATATTCAGTGACATCTCCTCTATGCTGCTCTGTATTTGTTCTAGTTTCTTGTACTCAGTTTTAGTTGCCAGTAATTTATTTGCTTGAAGTCTAGCAAGCAGACTTTCTACTGGCTTGCTTAAAATGACCTGACTTTTCTGGTAGCCCAAGAAAATCAGTTAGCTTCCACATCAGAGTTATTTTTTTTCCGAAGTATGCACATACATACTACATGCATATGTGCATGCAACACAGAAAAAAAAGCAGAATTAAAAAACCAAACTGGTATGAAGACCTATGATCTGCTCTTACATATTCAGAATATAGAAAAAAAGTAATCATCGCACTCAGTTTATGTAAATATCACAGATAGGGGTTGGAAGGGACCTCTGGAGATCATCCAGTCCAACCCCTCCTGCCAGAGCACAGGTACACCTAGAGCAGGTTGCACAGGACGGCGTCCAGGCAGGTTTTGAATGTCTCCAGAGTCAGAGACTCCACCACCTCTCTGGGCAGCCTTAATATATTACAGTAATCCCTTCTACACACAGTAAAACAATTCAAGAATACTATCTTAGAGCAGGAAGTTCATAATTAAATGGTCTGGCTTAGGATTCATTGAAAAGTTAAAGTTGTATAAGTATGAAATAAGAGGGACATGGGTCATATCTACCCAAAAAGTGTTCCTGGGAACACTAGGGCTTTAATATTCATTGTTTATGAAAACAATTTATCTACAGCATCTGTAAAGTGACTATATCCCGAACTGCATGCTCATCTAGAGGTCTTTTATGTCACCCAGCACTAGAGTTAAATGAGCATGCACCAGAAGGAATTAAAAATGGCAGAACTTACCACCTTCTGATACAGATAAGTAAAATTCAATAATCAAAGAAAGAGATATTTGAAGGCTACTTCACCTACATAGTCTTGGGGTTTTTTTTCAAATCGTGGTGAGGGGAGTTGAGAGAGTAAGTGGAATCATATCCAAATACAATATTCTAATTTGAATTACTGGCATATAGCAAGTGGATAATTTAAAGTACCAGTAAGAAGCAGAAGAGTACAGAAAAAGCTCCCATGTTTCTGTTCCAAGCTTTTAAAAAGGTCCTTATCCCCACCTTCTGGTGAGTCTATTTAGACAGATGAGAGACTCCAAACTGTGAAAAGGAAAACATCCTGAAAGTTAGATAAAAGCTCACATTTACAGTATGAATGTCGAGAAGCAGATAGCTTCCCTCACAAAAATAAGCTACTATCTTTTTCTTAGTTAAGTAGCAGGTTCTGTGCATCCTAAGCACACAATGTAAGCAGTAGACTGAAACTATTTTAAACACAGCAGAGTAGCCACGTTCAAGGGGCAAGAAAGCAAAATAAATCTAAGCTTCCAGTTTCAAGGTAGGGTGGAGGGTTGACCTTTCTTGTTGTAAATAACACGCTTGTTAGTGACACTTTTAGGACAGGAAGACTGCAAAACTAAGTCTTCAGGAACAGGATTTGCATTTGTTCCAAGTGTTTGTTTTGGGGTTTTTTTTGTGCCTCAGGCCTCTTTTTTTGTAATTCAAGTTTTCATGCACTGATTTCCACCATCACTCCCCGTGGGCTAGATTCTAAACCCTTCCAACACATTCTAGACATTTTTACAGGCATTTACCTTCCTGTTTAAAAGGAATCAGCTACAAAATACCAGCCATTCATCTCAAGTTACAGGAACAAGATCTTTTTCCAAGCACTGAAAAATTATTAGCTTTATGCAGTTCAACTATGTCACCCAGTACTAAGTGCTTGTCTAAAAACTCTCACACTTCTAGATTTAGTTTACTGTTATCAGTACAGCAGTGAAGCTATTTCATTAAGAGTTAGCTAGAACAGTAGAACACAAAAATCTTGAACAAATATGAAAGTGCAAGGTGTATATACATACAGAGATGAAACACTGGATGTTTAAAAACACATTAGGATTCTGAGCTCAGCAGACAATTAAGAAGTATTAAAAGCAATTTATTAATGTAAAGCACTGAGAAGCAATTGGTTTCCTGTGGTGCTTATATCAATACTTGCTTTTTGGAAGACTGCCTTCAGCACTGCAGAGCACTTAAATTTCAGTTGCATAAAACGTTCTGCTCAAGCTTTGCAGATAATTCATACTCAGCTTCAGTTCAACCGCAGTGTACAAGTTGGCAGCGTTTGAATTCAGAGTTTGAGTGACTGTATAAACTGAAGTTTTACATAACTCAAGTTTCATGTATCCATCAAACATATCATGGTAACACACACAAATACTACAAACAAAAATATATTATCTTCTAGAAGTATGTTCTAGTTTAAGAGAAAGTAATTTGAACATTAGAACCTACATCATGAAATGACAGACAGAATACGTACACAGCAGCACCCTCTGATTTTATAATCTGCAAGAAGCAAGACTGTGATCCAGAGGAAAGCAAATAGCAACAGGCAAAAAAAAGCAACAGTAAAGGAACTGTATGAATTCCCATTTCAGATGTTTTCTCTAATCTTTCTGACAAAGTAGGTAGGCATCTTTCTCAAGTATTTAGGAGGCCGTTATGAGAACGCCATAGGTTGGTTTTTTTTTTTATTCAGCCAAAATGGGTTTCAGTAGAAAAACCTCAGGTAATCAAGAACCAAATTGTATGTGGGGGAAAAAAAGTTTCATAATCATTCAACCATGGAAGATTCAAATGGAATTGTAAAGACAGACCACATGCTCCTTCAAACTAAAGCCAAAGAAAACCAGCCTCAAGTTCTGTGAAGGAATCAAAAAAGCTGGAAAGTGAATCTTTGTTCTTGTATCCCAAGCACATACCTTCACAGCACTTCCAAATATTTTACTTTTGTCCATACAAGGAAGAAAAAAACCTCTGGAATATTAAGTGTTTTGCTAGATGCAAATGAAGCTGGGTAGGAAATAGAGGAGTCTTGATGCTATCATTCCAAGGTTTTCAACTATTATTCTCCTCTGTAGATAACACATTTTCTATGGTGGTTTGGAGGATCAGGTAACAGGAAGAAAGAATGTTTATAAGCTTCTCTCAACACCCATTTCTGACTTACCTGCACCAACCAAAGTTCAAGCCATTACTTCAACCCATTACTGCTAGCCACATGTGGGTTCAGACACTAGCAAAGCACCTTCAGCACATCCTCTCTGGCATTGATGCTCATCAAGATTGAAACCACACTACTTTCCATCAGGATCTGCCTTTGCATTCTGCTTTCAGCTATGTTGATAGTCTCTGGAGCACTGCTTGGTTTACACTAGCTTCATAAAGAAAGCACACCCAACCTTTGATTTTGCACAACTGTGTTCTTTGTCCCCTACTAGATGTTTCTAGAATTACTGTCCCTATTTCATATGCAATGCTTCCATGAGTAACTAGCCTAAACCCTGACCATATGTTCAATCACGTGATCCCAAGATATCACATGAGAAATCTCCAGTTAATCCAGCAGACTTAAGACTGGTATTAGGACACTAGAGCTACTTCTACATGACAAAAGTTAAGCAGTGTCAAGGCCCATTCCCAAGTCCTGAGGCCAACTGTCATGAAGTAGCAAGAGCAAAACTGCTCCATGCATGAGGATTAGCTGGAAGCTGAGGGTGACCACAGTGCAGGGAGCGCCCTCCCAGACAAGGGCCTATCTGGCAGCATCTGAACAGGGTGGGCAGAGCAGGGTGCCAATTACAGCCATCAACAGCCCTGGCCACTGAAAGCAATGGAAACAGGTCCAGGCCTATCCAGGGAGTTAGGAGGAGAAAGAGATGGGATCAGAGCCAAAACTAGAAGGGCTACAATATAAGTCCAAGGCTACAATGTGGATTCAAGGACAGGAGACCTATGTAATTGTTCAGGCCAGGCATGAGCTTAAATGGAGCTCCTGGACCAGTACGTAGAAGGTGAAGCTGGTCACAGTAACTGAAGCCCGTTGGCGCACCTGGGGCCCAAACTGCCATGTGCTAGCGATATCTATACTATTAAATGAAAGTTAAATTATTTAAAGGAAACTGTTAACACTTAGCTTCTGAAATGGTTATTGGGAACAATCCCGGTAACCGTGCAGACTCTCAAACTATGCCTGGAAGTTGTTAGGGAAAGTACTATTTGTCCTCAGCCAAAAGTTGAGGATGGACCATTTTAACAATTCAGTTGAAAAAATTATCTCACATTATAGTGCTGGAACCCTTGCCAGAACATTTATTTGATTTACAGCAGCAACACAGCCTAAGACTATAGCATTAGATATTACATTTTCATGCTTATTAGGATTGAATTTCTTCTTAGTAGATACTGACGTTGAGTGACCCAAAGCAATACATCAATTTAGGTTTTAAAGAAAACTATGACAAGCAAGACAAAACAGAAGTTTCCCTTTAAAACCAATTTAATAAATAGGCTATAAACTACCCTAGGGTTTAGATAATCTGCACTCCTCCAGTTTGCCCCTTGTCTCAGCTTTGTTGCTAAATCAGGCATAGCCAACTATTTTATACCACCTTACCTGGTAGCACTGCTGGTATGTTCGCTGAGGACAACAGAATCTATTTTACCAGGTTTGAAAGCAAGCACGTAAAGAAATTATTTCAGTCTCACTTCTGAGCTACACACAGGATACCATAGATGAAATAGAACAAGTAGAATGAGGAAAGATGTCAGAGATGTAAAAAAGTTGAAAAGATAACAAAACGCATGGCTAGAAGCCGAGTTCAGACTATGAGTTGCAATACACAGCAAAAAAATTAAGATCTAGGTTCACTCTAAGCAAAAACACTGCAAGAGAACACTGGTAGTAATAATAGTTACTCTTTAAAACCATTTTGCAGGGCTGAAATAAGACTCAAATACATTTAGGGTGAACACTGCTATTGCACAAAACCAGCAAGGATTAAAAATTATTTTATATATAATATTTGAGTGGCAGGGTATTTATAACTACATTCCTTAACATATGTTATCTTTCCTTCTTCCCACAGCTGAAGAGCTATGTGGTACATGAAGGAGTCAGCAGATGGCACCCATGGCACTTGATACAACCCGAGCACACACATTCTGATGATCTTTAATTTACACACAGTGGATTACTCACAGCAAGTGTGGGGTTTTTTTTCTGTACCAGCCAGGATTTTCCCTTATACAGTGTACATAGTCTAAATGGATATAGATTAATTTATCTTGGCTATCAAGGTGACTTGCTGCATGATTATTAGGTGCAAGGAGAGATCTGAAAGAAGTGGAACAGTGCCTTTTACTTTCATAATTTTAATCTCAAATTCCACAATATTAGTGTTTTTATCCAGTTTTCAGAAGTGATGCATCTGTGTGAGAATCCCAGTTTCAACTACTTTCCTTCACCCCACCCTACTGACCTCAAGAAAAAAAAAAACAAACCCAAACCAAAACCACCTACATATAGATGGTGATTCAGGTAAAGCTCAAACACTCAGAAGGCATTAATAAGAATCTCAAGATTTCCTAAAAATCAGTATCACAGAATACTAACACAACCTATGTTTTATACATCTGGAGTCAATAGCAGATGATACGCTACAAGAACATGGATAAAGGACAGCTGAAGGTCCTTCAAAAGCAAAGTAAGTTAGGGAAGACCTTAACTGCTAATGCAGAAGTAGAAGAAAAAGCAGGGTAGGTACCAAATATTTCAATGAGATCAGCCTATCCAGAAACTGCATACTGCATATATGCGGTACATATAAAACACACAAAATCCTAAAACAGTCACTGTCCTCACATGACTTTCATCTTACAAAGCATTTTCTGAGAATCCAGTGTCTGTTAATGTTTGCATTCAGACTCCACCTACCCCCCTTTAGATATACTACCAGAGAGTAGTTGGTGGTCTGTTTCAATTCTCAAAGTGCAGATCTGTGCAAGACCTACTAACAGGAGGGAGGGAAGAAGAGGAAGACAAAGAATGGGCTGGAAAAACACAGGATTGTTCTGGGAATGGAAGATACAAATTTCAGAAAAATCTCATCTTATCTTGTAGTGTATTCAGTAGAGGCATTGATAAGGCATACATCCATGTCCTTCTGGTCTAAGACTCTGACAAATATCAGATAAGGATTTAATTCTTAGACCTGAAGTAAATACACAAAATGCAGGTACATGGTTTGGACAAGCTATTTTAAATGCTTGTTTTCATTGTCACTACATAATGTCAATCTGATCATATATTTTAGATCAACAGAAAGAATAAAGTGCAATAGGGTTTTTAATGGATAATCTGAATGATTTCAGTAAGTGACCGTCACCTCCACAAAAAATTCTCAAAATTTAAATACATACACAGGACACACTGCATCTGCTATATGTAGGTCATAAAACAGCACGGAGACAGAAAAACTTCAGTTTCAAAACTGTAAGGGTGATAAAGACACTGATGAATAAAACTATTTTGGAAATACTTATTAAAACGTATAAGCTTTATTATTTAAACCATTTGAAACCGGAACATAAAAAAGGAAGACAGATCATCTTCCTAAGAAACACTCCTGTGCCATTTGTGCTGTGTTTCTCCCTCTAACTGCTAAACAAATGCTCCTATCAGAAGCTGTATTACAGAGCACATATACTGGACACTATGTTTAAAGAAACACCTGAAATGAGCTGGTCGTAGTAACAAGGAAGATTTGTAGTTACAGATACAAAAGATAAGGGGATTTGCAGAAGGTCAGGGGAAGGAAGGACAGGGTAACACTGTTCTGTGATATATTTCTGCAGTTACTGTTGACAGCAGCAGACTTTAAAGGAACTGGGAAATGTCCATGACCAAAACCTTTAAGTCAGATGGTGAGAAGCAGCCACACACATTTATTCAGACGACTAGGGTCGCTAGCAAAGAACAGAGTGGATCTAGAAGTTATTCATTTAAGTACATTTCATTATATAACCTGAATGTTCTCTTTGCTTGTGAAACAGACATTCTTGGGAGAATCCACGCAAAAGCTTTGCAAAGGCAAGAAAGCAAAAGCAACCACTGTCAAAATAGAGTAAACTTGCTAATGTACATGTTTGATATGGCATAGGAGCTAGCATCTGGATCAGGGCCTGCGCTGTACCATTGCTCTCAGGCTGTACATGGTCCTGTCCCAGGAACCGAAGGAAAAAAGGACCTCTAGTTTCCAAACTGGCAGAAGGCTGATCTAGATAGCCCTGTGGCTCGACGCAACACAGTTTCAGCCATGTGAAATACCATTCCCTTCACTTCAACACTGGTGGTATTTCAGCCTGAGTGAATTGACTGTATTTTCAACCAGGGATACCATGGACTCCAGCTGTTAAACAAAAAAACCCAAAGGTTTCAACAAGAATTATCTTAAGAAATAGATATACAACCACTATTCAGAAGAGTCATGAAGAATAAAAACAGAAGAGATGTGCATTGCTTGACTTTTATCATGACTTTTAGGGAAGTCAGCTGCACGGTGCACCCCAGTCTGTTACTGAGGCCCCACTCAGCCAGGGGCTGGTACCTCGTGTTCTCAGCATCTTTTAAGTTTTCAGTTTCGTTCTTCCCTTGTAAGCCAGCCCCACCCTGAAAACACAGGGATGAAACTATTAGATTTCTCCCCAATACTAACTCCAATACCATTAAATGCAAAATTTCTAAGTGATTGCATGCAGCAGTCTCACAATGTCTTTATGCTTTTTGGACTAACTGCAAAACCAATTAAAGACAACACATACTGATTTGAATTCACCCTGCTGCAGTGTAATAGATGCCTTCATTACTCTCTTACTAGAGATACTGTAATTTATTTTTCCCATCCTACTGTCATCTTAACTTCCATCTCATTAGTCTCTATCACATGGAAAAGGTTTCTCTTATCCCTCTGAGACACACATATTACATCTACCATATCTGCAATGCCTCTGCCTCCGTATTAAGTTTCAAAGCACAGTACAAAAGTCATGTAATTTAAGCAGGGTAAAGTGTCCATAAAATGCAATCAAATTAGAGCAAAAGGACGTACAGTTAAAAGTAATCACATTAAAGCAAGACAATAAAAGTAGTACAAGACACATTATTTTTAAAGCCATTCACACACTCGAACTACACAGGAAACTAAGAATTTGAACAAAATCCTCAGCTGACAGAATGGTATAGTTAATCAGCAGATCTGTTGCCTGAGGATTGGATCTGAGAACACAACCATCGAGAAATCCTTGCACTGCTGCAAATGCTAAAACTTCCATCAACCGCAAAGAAGCATGAATTTATCTGGCACAGAAGAAAACATGTTTTCAAATGCACTGAAATAATTGATAATTCATTTCACCTTCATTCAACTCCAAATATGATCTCTCACCTTTACGAGAATTTGCAGAATTTGTCTTAACCAATGCCACAGGCTTTAAGCTACTCTCTCTTCCCTACTCTATTACCTCAAATCACCTTCCAGTATCCCTCATTTTCCAAGACTGCATTCCCTTTCAAGCATTAACTTTGTTCCTACCTCTATTAAGCATTATTTTATTTATTAATTACATGAAACTCTGGTGCAGTGTTCTTAACATCTATTTTGTATGAAACATTTGAGAAAATCCCTTCAATAACTAGTAGAGTGGTAAATTTACTGTTTTGAATGTGATTAAGCCAGAATGCAGCTTCTGTAAATGCAATGTCTTTATGCATTGGTAATGAAGGCTGACCTTCATTTAGAAGGCTTTTCCTTGGGCCAGAAAACTGATATCAGAACTTGTGGATGGATTAGGACCTCTGATGGTATTAAAATAAGGAACAGCTGCTGCTCTAACAACATTAGAATGGCTTTACTGCACTTTTTGATTACTATCAGCTAGAAAAACAGTATTTTTGTTGACTTCAGAGTGACAGGAGGGAGAAGGGCAAAACTGTGCTTGATTATTAGCAGATATTGGCTGATAAGAACTACTTAGTGGTACAAACCAAAGACTTTTCTATAAACTACTTAAAAGACAGGTGGTTCCTTTGAGAGACATAGCTCTTGCTTGTGTCAGAAGATACTGGAAGGGTTGACTTCTTGCTTTAATACACACTGTGACAACATAGAAGTTTCAATTAGATGCAAGGAAGTTCCTGTAGAAGTCATTGTTGTGGTTTATTCCAAGCGTGACCTGGTATCTATCTTCTTGGCTTTATATGGCTTTACAAAAAACACACCACACCTTAGATTGCCAGACAAGAAAAAAAAGCCAAAAAACCCCAGGAGTAACACTAGTCAAGAACAGCAGGTATCACCAATTACAATACATCAAACCCTCTCAAACTTGGTAAATAGGAAGTGGTATAAAATTGCATGGAGAGATTGCTGCTAAGTTCTCTTGCTTATCATCCCAGAAGGCAACATAGCCTGCTATCATCCTGGAAAAGAAAGATTCAGTATTCCATGTACATGCAGTCAAACTCTCAAATATTTTCAAGCAGGATAATCAGAAGGGAAAAAAAAAAACAAACCAACAACAACAAAACTTCTCCATGAGTGTAAATCCTTGGCTGAACTCCGCTTCCCAGCTAACACTGGTGGCTAGTTCAGAGGAAAGGCACACTAGCCTCAAGTGTTACAGGCCAGATCTCGACTTCCTCAAAGATCAAAAGGCATTTGAGTCCAGGAATTTAGTTCAACCTTTTACAGAAGACAGACAACTGCAAAGTCCATTGTGCTAGGGAAAGGACTAATTAACAGAATGATTCTTTACTGACTTACAGACAAGACCTTGCAATTCCCTCTGGCTTCCAAAGCCTATGTTTTCTCATGCCACAACAGAAGGCCCTCACAAACCTTGGCATGGATTTACCAACACCTTTGTTAAAAGGTGTCATTATTCAAAACTCTGTATATTTTGGCAGAACTGATAAGAAAATGATATTCCTGTAGAAAAAAAAAAAAATGAACGGTCCTTTCTCAGCAAAGATTTCCCACCCACCCTGGTTTCTTCAGATAACACATTCCCTCTAGACTGCAGAGTAGAGCATGACACAGAAAGCCAATACTACAAGAATTTTTCCATAGTTGCTCTTAAGGAGAAAAGTATGTTTCCAAATTTAAAAAGCAGACAAGTAACTGCTGTCTTGTGTGTTCTGGAAAGAACATTAATCAGTTTATTTTTGTAATTTACAAACAACTAGTGTAGTTAGATGCTTTGAAGCACTACTCCAAATTTCAGCTGCAACAAATACAGGCCTACCTTTAACCCAGCTGGTCTTTTGCCAGGCACGTTCTCCCACCAAAACAAGGGCATTTGTGCTACCAAGCACCCTGTGCGTGGATGGGAAAATAACCCCAAGTTCCGTATAAATTATTAGACAGCATCCATGTTACAGACAGTGGCGTTTCAGAGCCCAGAAATACTTGTTACTTTTTTTTGGTTGAGGTTTTTTGTTGTTTAAAAAAAAAAAAATCAACAACACATTTTCAGAACAGGAATTGAACACTGATTGAATATTTGGAGCTTGGTAATTCCTGGATGCCAACAGGATAATTGTGGCCAAGTATACCTTCTACTTGCACGGGATGAAGTAGGCATATGCACAGATTCAACTTGACCCTACTGTTACAACTGCACAATCTCAGTATGCCCTTGGTGTTTCTCTGAAGGCTATCAAATCATGAAGCTTATCTGTTTTTCCAGAAAGACGGCAGAAATGCTGAAGCCTTTCAGTAACAGCCAGAACCACTTATGAGGGAAGACAGAAGGAATGCCTAAACCAGACTAATGACTCCTTACAGTTCCATTAGAAATTCTGCAGATCACATCAGAGAAAGTTAGTGTCAGCCCCTATATACATACATAAATACCTGCACTGCCTTTAGTACCCTCAGCAAGTTTTCTTGTTAACAGCAACAAGAGTAGCCTTAAATAAACTCCTTATATATATAAGTGTATTAAAATTCTGAATGTGAAAACAACACCCATCAAAATTAATTAATTTTATTCCCCCAAACCAGAATGAACACTCAGTAGATCCCAAATGTCAATGAAGGTTAACTTTGCTACCACCTTTCCTCCAGTAAAACCTGAGCACTTTACTGCTACTGTGGTTCTACAGTCCTAGGGAGTTCTAGACACTCACATGCTTTGGAGCTCTTAATGCCAGGCATCTTTAGACAGCTCATATGATACAGTACGTCCGACTTCGTGAAGTGACTGGTTTTGTTATCCGAGCTCCTCATCATAACTCACAACTGACTTGTGAGTAAAGCACAGAAATAACAGCTATATAGAAGAGCTGTTATGCCAGCATCCCACTCCATGTGTCAATACTCAGTTGACTAACAAGGTCCGACAGCTATACCACAGAAAGCAAACTAAGGTAGGTTTATGAATGCCAAATATCAACAGCTCTTTTAGGTTGTAGAGAGGACTTATATAATGAGGCTCAAAAAGTTGGGATTATCACTCCAGCAGTCAGATGAGGTCTCAGAGGCAGAGCACGGAAGTTCATAGGTGTTTTCAGCTGAAACAACTGTATTGCACTGATACGATTCACAGAGAAACTATTTGAAAATAGTTAGAGTAAAATATAAATGCCATGGAAAATGAATTTTTTAGACAGCGTACTTCTCAGAGCAAGAACAGCCCACTATAGCTGCTTCCATGATCATAAAAAAAAGTAGTTCTTAGATGTCTATAAAACACCACCCAAGGAAGAGTGCAAGATAGCTGCCCTCTAGGAATCCTATGATTCATGAAGTGCTGAAGGATGATGTTCTTGCAGCCTTTCTTTGCAACTCTACTTTTATTTTGCTAGATGCATATACAGTGTATAGTAAAGAACCACTTCAATTTTTACAGAATGACAGGGGATAACATTCATCCCATTTATAAAGCAGAACAAGACCAAGTAGGTAAGGATTCCACAGCACAAAGCACGGTCTGCTTCAAGTGGCAGTTTCTGATAATGTTATCATATCAACAGACAACAACCTTAAAAGGTAGAAAAACTGAAAGTAAAACAAAGCAACAGCAAGTGTACCAGGAAGGCAGAATGAAGCCTGCATTCCTTTCCAGCCTTGGAGCGGTGACTTCATCTCTGCTAGGGTGACCTTCCACTGAGTCCAGGCTTGAATACTAATATTAGACTAAAAAGAAGTGTGCCACCCTCTAAATATAATGATGACTCAACACCTAGAGGCTTCAGTGATGTAATATGACCAAAGAGGTTCCGACTTCACAATCTAGATTTTTTAAAAATGAAGGGAAGAGGAGCAGATCTTCCCCTGCAGAAACAAAGCCTGCCTCCTAGAGCATCTTCTTGAGTTAGCCTGTAGGAAAAGGGAACGAGAGAAACATTTCACACATGGCAGCAGACACACTGGCTCCACTGTGTTTAGAAGGAGCACTGAACAGACACATTTCAATTATATGCTTCAGAGTCAAAGCATCAGTAGGAAGTTATATGTTAATTATGGAACTGAAAAAGTTAAAGACAACACAAGAGGCCACTGAACAGTCCAGTGTCTTTTACTGCACCTTAAAAATAAAAATAGCAGCATGAAGATGTGCTTTGTTGAGAAAGCTGAATGCAAGTACAAAGAAAAAAAAAAAAGCCTTTCCAAGTAAGGCTACAGAGTTCTCTTAAAGCAACATCTTGGACAAATATTCCAGTAGTCACCTGAGGTAGCCTCGTCTTTTTAAAGGCCCAAGCTCAATAACATATCTTAAAAAAAGTCAAAGGAAGTCTAATACAGGCTTCTGTAGTAAAAGCAAGTAGTCATCCAATATATGTAAATTAAGTTGCAATGTGAACGAATCCCTCATGAAACCAGTAACTGTTTTCATAACAAAGTCCTTCCATTAAAGCAGGATTATCTTTTCCATTGACTTATTAGTTCAACTTCTTCCCTCCTCCTTTCCCCACTCTGCCTCCATTAAGCTCACAGTTCAGGAAATGCATATTTTTTTTTTATTTTATTACCACCTTCATTCCCCAATATTGCATTCACACACTGACCCTCCTCATCAGAGGAATAGGATACACTGCAACATATGTTCACAGTATTACAGACTGGTGGAGGTTGGAGGGAACCTATGATGTTGTCCAACTCCCCCCTGCTCAAGCAGGGCCACCTAAAGCCAGCTGTCCAGGACCACATCCAGACACCTTTTTAACACCTCTGTGGAGGGAGACTGCATCACCTCCCTGGGTAACCCATGCCAGTGCTTGATCACTCTCACAGTAAAAAAAGTGTTTCCTGATGTTCAGAAGGAACCTTGTGTGTTTCGGTTGGTGCCAATTGCCTCTGGTCCTGTCACTGGGCACCACTGACAAGAACCTGGCTCTGCCTCCTTTGCATTCTCCCTTCAAGTGTTAATACACACAGGTAAGATCCCCTGAGCCTTCTCTTCTCCAGGCTGAAGAGTCCCAGCCCTCTCAGCCTTTCTTCATACAAGAGATGCTCCAGTCCCCTCATCATCTTAGTGGCCCTTTGCTAGACTGTCTGCAGGATGTGCATGTCTTCCTTGCACCAGGAAGTCCAGAATTGGACACATGTTTGGTCACTGTATTTTCTCACGCAGAAATAATATCTCCCATTAGTTTGAATTACATTGGCACTTAATGGACTTTGGCTATCATTTCCTACGCAGCTCCACCATAACTAAAACACTCAGAAACTGATTCATCATTCTTTATCTGAAATAAAACCAGCAAGTTTAACAGGAGCTCCTTCCAATTTGAACCAACATAGTGGAAAAAAAGAAGAGCATACAACCTCTAAGTAGCTTGAAGAAACACATCCTTACCTCATGCAAGCATATTCAAACAGTGACAGTTTTGTATAAGCATCTCCTGAGGCATTATATCATCTGAAGAAACCATCTTAAAAGACAAAGATATCTGCTTCACTTTGACAACGTGCTTACCAGTTTCTGCCTGAAGGAAATTACAGTCACATTACAGAAAGGATGGTTTTACAAAACAGTGATGTATGCATAACAAAAGCACAAAAGGGTTACTAGACAGAAAGCCTCAGGGCTATGCATAGCAATTAACTGTTGAAGCACACACATATCCACCCTTAGGGGTAATCAGAGTCATGTCCTCTGGCTCGCCACCTCAATTTCTTTATCAGCAGAGATAAAAGGAGCAGCATCTCCTATTCAGTCACACAATCAGCCAAAAGTAAGTCACAATTTTGCCATACCTTGCTTATGTCAGTAGTCCTATCAGTTTTTCCAAGAGACATGGCAAATCCCAGGGCCTAGGGGTAATTTTATTTTTAGCTTCGTTATAAGAAGACCGCGACCCCCAAGCAATCATAGCCTGGTTTGACTTGGAAGGGACCTTTAAAGGTCCTTGCAGTGAGCAACTTCAACTAGATCAGGTTGCTCAGAGCCCTGTCCAACCTGACCTGGAATGTTTCCAGGGATGGGGCATCTACCACCTCTCTGGGGAACCTGGGCCAGTCGTTCACCACCCTCATTGTAAAAAAAATTCGTCCTTATATCTAGTCTCAATCTATCATCTTTTAGTTTAAAGCTTTTACCCCTTGTCCTATTGTAACGGGCCCTGCAAAAAAGTTTGTCCCCATCTTTCTTAGAGCCCCCTTTAAGTACTGAAAGTCAGTGCTGTACACTCAAAACAACCCCCAAAATCTACCCCAACCATTAACAGGTTATACACCAAAACTAATTATCAGAACACAGAACCATGATGGGACACAGCTGAATGCGATCCCAGCTTTGCAACAGGTCTGTTGGATAATCCACTTCTCCATGCCTTTGTTCTTCCTTAAAAACTAAAAAGCTCAGTATTTTCTAGTCACATTGTTAAGAAGGTAAAACTTCATTTTTTGTACGAAGGAGCAGGCTGTCCCTAATGGTAGTGGAGATAAGCAAAACCACCCCCCTTCAGTTGTAGCAAGCTATTAGTTCATTGAAGCTGCTAAGCCATGCTGTGAAAATCCTTAAATGCCCGTATTATCAACCCAGCTATCCGGGGCATTCTCCTGACCTAAGCAGAGATTTCTTTCCAGGAACACAGGTCTGAAAGGTAGGGAAATATTTTTTGACCGGCTGCTCTGTTACTGTAGCAAAATCAGATACACATAGCTAGTACTAATCTGTATTCCTCCTTTCTTCTGCCAGTGTTTAAGATCAGGCAGTCACTCCTGAGCAGCTTCCTTTAAGCCAGATGGCAACACTAGTCTTCAGATCCCAGGGCCCACAAGTCTTCAGACTCACTCTATGTTGAGACCTTCGGGTGCCAGCTAGGAGAAAACTCAAGCCTGGCCCGATACAGCTGTAAAGGACATGGCCTTCAGCTGCAAGAATTCCTCATCTTCAGAAAATGATGGTCCAAACTCAGGCTCCCTGCAGATGCCATCATCACTCTTGGTAGGCAACACAGAATCCTTTTAAGAAGTGCTGTACAGCCACATGATATTGGTGAAAGGGTATATCTGATACAGGACGCAGTAAGAACAGACAAAGCAAATCAGCTTATCCACAGTGCAGCTGTATGTGCAGCTAAATGTTCTCTCGGGGCTGCTGCAAGCCTGTGCTCAAGCACAAACTAGAATTTACCCTGTATTTAATACAAATTAGTTATATGCCTTCAGATTAAAACCAAAATATTTTTTTTAATGCATATGCTTTTAAAACCCATCTTTAGCGAGTATATTGCTTAGATACTTGTGCGTTAGAAGTTTGAACTTAACAGTTCAGCCTCTTATACACTTCAGGTAACATAACTTCAAAGATGTCAGAAAGAATTCTTTACATTAATACTGTTGCATGCCAGAGCCACTCAGAAATTTATATATTTAAATATTATTTATGCAGCAAGTTCACACACCAAATCAAAACCACCATTTACAATGACAGGTTTCTGTGGCTTTCTTGTATCTTCCAAACCAATCATACCTCCATTTTCCTCCTAAAAGTCTAGGTCGGGAGTAAAAGGCAAGGATGCATTGCAGAAAACTTTACTTTCTGTAGAATGGATAACACAGTGAAACTACTGCAGATATAACCATTACTATAGTATGTTCTTTAAACATTTTAATGTACCACTACACAAACAGTGGATCAATATATAATTGAAGATATGATTGTTCGCAGCATTTATTAATTGTGATTGTGTGAGATTTTAAGCTTTAGCTTAGTAACTTAACAATACTTTTTATTGAATTCATGAACTCTTGTCCTGCACCAAGAGTTAATAATGAAAAGGATTACAAGTATTAATCAACTACAAACACAAGTACATGTTCTACAGGAATAATAGAAATCATAATCAGCTCCCCAGGTTCTTGGATTTAATGATAAATCTGAAGGTAATCCCATCTAGTTAAATATAGACTTACAGGAGTAACTACTTACCTGCAAACAGAGCTGTTCAATCCATGTCATTGACAGACAGTTTACAGACACACACAGAACAGAAGACCCACCTCCACAACCCAGCTGCTGTTCTTAAGACACATCCTTAAGTCCTGCAAGTCTTTGGGGATTGCTATCCCACACACTTACATAATCACCCATTCCATTTTCTAATCCATCATCCAAATCCTAGAATACAGCTCTCAAAAGGAAAAGCTCAGGAGCAAGTGGGGATAGAAACTCTGCAAGATGGAGACTGATTCTATAGTTCCAGGCAGGCTTCTGTTTTCTACCTTTAAAACCGGACTTTCAGACCCCTTCAACTTTAGCGAAGTTCTTTACCAGATGGTTATAGAATTCCACAAAATAGCACAATGTAAGTGCAACATGCTTGTTAGTAAAGGGACTTAAATACAATAAAATGGTGCACTGTTTAACAAGATTGCAATTTAGAGTATAGGATTTTTTATTTATAACTATGACCATTTTGTTTAGTGCTGTCATATGAACTTTTATTTTCTTTTAACTTGTAATACTCAAACATACACAAGACATCATTATAGAAGACAAAGGTGTCTAAAAAAATTAAACTCAAACAATTCTACTTGTGCAGCCTCAACAGATAGCACTTTCAGTACCTTTAACAGGAAGCCTGTATCCTTAGAAGCCTTCTTTCATTTCTCTTTCATCTGGTAATTTCCCCACTAAAGACCTTTTGTCCAACCTGGACAGCTTTGGTCCCAGTGAATCTGTAGTTTTATCTGGATGCCTCATCAGCCAGTTCCAGCCAAAACCTACTTTACCACTGCCAGCTCTTTTCCGAATTGAAAATTCTGGGCAAGACAGTCAAGTAGCCTCAGATGTGCCTATAATAATGAGCCTAGACTAATTTCATCAGACAATAAAGCCCCAAGCCATCAGTTTTATATTCCTGACATCTCCATCAGGAAGAATACTAGGCTAAGAAACAGGAACTGAATACTTCCTGCAAAAGTTAATCTTTTTGTTTTAGGAGGACATTGTTTTTAGCATTCTGTTTTAGACTAATTGCAGAATTAAAGAAAATTGTTGTGCAGTTCCTCTTGTCTTTATTCTCACTATCATTCATTTTAGATTTTTCTAAATAAAATAATATTTCAGAAAACTTAAAACATTTGAGACCTTATCACTCTCTACAACTTCCTGAAAGGAGGCTGTAGAGAGGCGGGTGTCAGTCTCTTCTCCCAAGTAACAAGCAATAAGACGAGAGGAAATGGCCTCAGGTCGTGCCAGGGGAGGTTTAGATTGGATATTAGGAAAAATTTCCTCACTGAAAGGGTTATCAAGCATTGGAACAGGCTGCCCAGGGAAGGGGTATAATCACCATCCCTGGAGGTATTTAAAAGATGTATAGACATGGTGCTTAGGGACATGGTTTAGTGGTGGACTTGGCAGTGTTAGGTTAATGGTTGGACTTGATGATCTTAAAGGTCTTTTCCAACCTAAACGATTCTATGAGAAAATACAAGAAAGGCAGCCTCCCATCACAGTGGGATGTGATCAGCAAGTGAGAGAAACTTTCACATGTTTAACTTTGCCACCTCCATCATGACTGCAACTATGGTTGCTATGAAGACATGTACCCACATTTCAGTATTCTGCAGATCTGAACAAAAAGAAAAACATTTGTTTACCGTAGTTGGCAAAAAAAGCTTTTAAGCTCTTGAAATAAATATCATGGCAGAGCACTGTTGTCACCTTAGAAAGAAGTCATATTTGGGATCCAGTTTCTTTGTACAAGACAGATTAAACTATTTATGTTTCACTGAAACTGCAATAAACACAAACATAAGGCATATGTTTCTCTTACACTGAAAATATGGAAACTGGCACTGTACCTTACTGTCCTCATCTTCAAACACAGACTGGTGAACATTACAAGCAAAGAGAGAATTTGGGAGATCGTTGAAGTCAATTATTTCATGAAAATCTTCCTCTGCAAAACACCTCTTTAAATCGTTGTCTCCATTTATAGAGTAGAGTAAGAACTGTCCTCCATCTTCCGGGAAGCAGCCATAGTGACCAAGGCCTCGCATTCCAAAGAAGTAGGAGTCTTCCCTCATTCCTAGCAGCACGGAGAAGAGAGACACAGTTACAGTACACTTTCAAAAACATCCCATACACAAGTTAACTCAGAAATTCTTAGTTTGGGGGCTTAGCTTGTAGAACATATATTTCACACTATTTTAAGGCAACAATTGACATCTGAAACACGGCACTAAGAGCAGTCTCACCAAGGCTCAAATAAGGACTTTGCTTTAGTTTCATTTGTTCGCACAGAAAAGACCTAACCATATCAGCACAAGCTGCTGAACACAACCAGAAGCAAGGTATTACTTAAGTGCCTCGTGCTTTAAAAGAAAATACTATGTTGTATTTGGGTTTGAGAGTCATGTTTGTTACTGGTAAGGCAGGCTGGTTCTTCTGAGCTTGCAGTCAGGTTCAAGAGAAAGTGTAATGCACTAGGTAAGAAGAAAATGAAAATCACTTTGAAAATTATACCAGACATCAGCTCAAAGGAAAAAAACAAACAAACAAAAAAAGACAGACCCTGTTGGAAAGTAGCATGAACACAGAATCATCAAAAAAAACAGTACAACTAAGACACATGGCTATTACAAAGAATAAAGCCAATTTTTTCTACAGTTTAAGGACAGAACGTACCCTGTTTCTCCATGCCCATTAGCAATTTATTTGCATCTTAATCGCATTAGGAACTAAATAAAAAATGCTAAGGGAAGAGTGGACTAAAGAGGTGAATCTCACCACCTTTTAGGAAAATCCTGCTGACTTTGGAGCCTTTATCCCAAATCCATCAGAATAGAAAGATAATTTTAAGACACACAGAAGTAACAAGCCAATACATCAAACAGTATGACTACCGTTGATACAAGAGTAAACTTCATGCCAGCCAAGCTGAGTAAAGGCCCAATTAATTATCAGTGTGTTAATTAGTATGAATTCAGGTATTTATCAGTCCTTAGTACAGATGTATTAGCCATCAACCTCTAGTCAGCTTCCTGAAGCTCTGTAGAAGCTATGCAGAGGAATAATTAATTCCTTTATATTTGTGTTTCTTTCAATAACAATACCCAATCATTGGCTGCTCTTTCTCCTCATAACATAAGGAGAGAGTTACATAAACACAGCATGTTCGTCTGTTTCAGATTTGCCCTTGCTCTATTGTGTACTTGCTATTCTCTATAAATAGTTGTAAATATTAGTTCAAATCCACTATTTAGGACTAGTGTCCAAAATTAAACCCTATGGGCTTATTACACTTAACCTCAGTAAAGCAAAGCTAAATTATGGAGCTAATTTGCCATTCCTGTGTCTTTCATATAACCTCGTTTCTGCTGCTGCTCTGAAATGGCGTTTGGCTGATGACAGAGCACATCATGCCATAACCTTATGTTACAGAAATGTCAGTAATTGTTACTGCTGAAGACTCAGGGCTAACAACAGAAGCCCGGCAAGAAAACAAGTTTAAGTCATGCTCAGAAGAATCAGTTTGGAGTACTGAGTCCACACTTATCACTCTCAAATCACGTGATAGAGACAGACTTATTAGCCAGTGTTAGTCAGGACAACTAAGGTCGGAAGGGGCCTGCAAAGGTCATCCAGTCCAAACCACAAGGTCAGACCAAGATAATTCAGGACCTTGTCCAGAGGTAAATGTTGTACAGCAATACCACTCACAGTGCATATAATGATCTGCAGGGAGCTGGTAGGTCACAGGATCTTAGCTGTCCTCCTTTTCCAGGTACTAAAATATGTTACACAGCTAAAAACAGAATAGTTTCCTCGTCCTGTACTCTATGCGTGTAATTTATGAGGGAGGGGTTTAAAACAAAGATGCAGTGCTGTAAGAAACAGGTGTAGAATGAAAGCCTCAGACCAATTACTTTTTTACTGTGTCAACATGAGGACTGGTTTTCAGACCATCAAATACACACTAGTATTTTTGCCAACTCAGTCTGATAGTAGCACAACTACCTCCAACTAATTTCAGTTTAGGAATTTAATTCCAACTGAAAAGAGCCTGAACAAATGACAGAGGAGTGGCTACAACTCCAACAGTATACATTAGTGTAGTAGCAACTCGGTATCACAGCAATATTGCCTCTGATACTTGAACCAACTCACTTAAGACTAGTATTACTGTACATTTCAGCATAAACATTTCAAGGTAAGTAGTACAAAGAAATCCTAACAGCAGCCAACACTGGGGAAGAAACTTAAATTCAGAACATATCACCACTCTAGCAGAAAATATTAATAATCATCTACTCCAAATATAATCAGCCCTAAATGTGTTTGCCATTATGTCTAGCCTGTGTCACGATGAGATTCATTGCTTTTTGGTTTATGAAAATAAACCTCAAGCCCAGTATGTTACAAAATATAATTTACATGGCAGAGTATTTCATTCACAACAGGAAAAGTACTTGCAGTTAGTGAAGATACTGACTATTTTATAGTCACACTGGGTAAAACCCTTCTTCCCCGACAAGCCTGAAGCTGGAAGAGTCCACTCAGCAGAGAGGGGTGTTTCAAAGCCAGCTTTACACAACAGACTCAAGAGGATAAAGATGGCACAAGCTGATACTCAAAAGTTGTAGGAATTCGGATTATGAATTAATGCTCAATAAGCATTCTAGCGAGAAGAGGGGAGCTTAAATGGAACTGCGTGTAGTGAAGTTTAAGATCTACAAGCATGTCGTAGGATATAATGAAGCAGGAATCTGCTGGCTGAATGGAACTTAGAGTCAAAGTAGAGCAAGAGAGGCAATACAGTACACTGATTTGTTTTCTACACACATCTATTTATATTAGGTGGTTTCTTAAACTGTACTTTTTAGACTAATAAACAAGCTTCGCTTTCACTGTCAAGTATGATAGTAATGTTCAACATAACTTCATGGCAGCTAACAGATTTCATACATTCTGTTCCTCTCCTCAATGCGTAACAAAGCTATTAGGGTGCGCAGAGAAGTAAAGAATCTCAATACATTGACAGAAGTCAGAAAAGTCTAGTTTTCTTCACTAAACTGTTGTTTATTTTTTTCTCCTGGTAGAGCCATATTCTAAGGTACTAGATAGGAAAGGAAGCTTTTAAGTTAAACATTAAGGAAAACCACTATGGCAAGCAATAAAGCAGAACAGGATTTTTAATTACAACAATCAAGTTCAGATTTTTAACCATCTTGGTTGCCAATAAGGAAATAAGCATAGACTATAGCAGGCGATTCTACAATATATAGGCTTCAAAATTCCATCCGAGATTAGAAATTAATACTCTTACATTACATGGCAGTAGCTTTGCTCTGCTAGAGCTCTTTAATAAGAAAAGCTTGCTCCTTTTTTCAGTCATCTCTTGAGACAGATTTGCTCAGTGGGACTCGGGTATTGGCCAACTCTTCTTAAGAAAGTCACTGTCTCACATACCTTTTGACCATCTCTTTTTCAAAACTTGTAGGTAGGTGCACATGCCTCTTCTATACTTAAGATACACCCAGAATTCCGGTAAGTGTTCCCTCCACTAGCAAGTCAACTTACAATACCCTAATTATTAAATCCCCTGCCCAATTTAAGATGGGACCTGCACAGTTAAGAACATCTGTATGGAATAACTATTGTTTCACAAGTTTTACTTTGCTATGCAAGGGCCATGCACTGCACAATATTGAGCACAGCACCACCATTAAAATAGAAATCTCACTAATAAAACATACATGTTCCTCAAGAGAACTGAAACTGCCTATGAGCCTGAGCTCAATGATTATCAGGGGGACAAACATACTTGAATCAACAACATTTGTTATCACACTTCAAACCCTTGGGCTGTAAGTTCAGACTCTGACTGGACAAACTAGCGCTTCTGCCAAAAGATGCAACGTAACCTGCCATGCACTTCAGCCTTCTCGCTTCCAACACCAGTCGCTTCCTACAGAGACAGACCCCACGCTACCTTTTGTAGTGGAGAAAGCATCTCCCGCTCAGATTCATGGCACAACTACACAAACTGATTCAGTTAAAGGAAAAGACCAGGCCTAAGGAAAAAAGTTTGAGTCCATTAGGTAGGTAACTGACCTGATTCACTTCATGGCTGCATAAATATTTGTAGCAGCCAGAAAAGGAGAGGGCCAAGTTTGGGAACAGGCTGGCAACAGCAAGAGTTCAGATTGAACTTTTCAGCAACTAACCTACTTACAGCACTCATGAAATTATAATTTCAGTTTTCACAGCTCTGCATGAACTTCATCATAAGGCACCATAACAGAAGTTAACTTCAGCCAGTCATGAGCTAGAAGTCTTACCTTTTTCTGCATTTATTTATAATGTCACACACATATAGAAAACAAATCATAACTACATATCCTTTATTATGTCTGGTCAAACACCTTAAGGCTCAGGTGTTTTGGTAGTGTTTTGTGTCTTCTTTGACTTTACTTGCCAGTTCAGGCAGTGCTCTGTCAAAAAATACTCTCTTTCCAATTATTCTACTAATTTAGAACAAAAGAATTTTCACTTCAAATCCCTTAAAAACAATTAATTCTAAACCATGTGTCATCCATGAACTGGATTGCCATATAAAATAAATCCAATTAAAAGTCATCTTTTATGTAACTACACTACAATCACTGGATCATATTCCCATTTATATCAAAGCTCCTTTCCACAGCTTCTGACAAAATAAGTTAACTTCCCACCTCTTACAGTCCCTTTTATATTATCAAAAAAAAACATAGAAAGGCATCCTATAAGAGTAAACCATACTAATCTTAAAGTGTAATGAGTTCCATGTAATGACTTGTGCATTTGCTTCTCTCTCCCCAAATCAGGAAATTTTTCAAATACTTAAGATACCAGAAGTTGTCATACAGAATTTCAAAAGTGGCAACATCATTAAAAAAAAAATACTACATTAACACTAAGGCATCATCCAGCACCAATATTGATGCTAAATTCATTCAGCAAGATCAGCAAGATCTCACCAGGACCACACTAGTAAACTCTGTAGCAGGACTGTTCCCTTTAGAAGACTGAGATGCTGAGACACAAACAAACCTGAGCCCAAGTTCATATAACCTCCAGTTAATGCTGATTGCTTGCCACAGCCTTTTATCCCCTTGAAATAAAGTTCACCCATATGTAATCTGTGTTCCTATGTTATTTCTGAATTTGGTGTAGGATTTTGACCCTCAACTTTCAAGTCAGAAAGTACATTACACAGGATAAAGTACCCCAAGAATACAGTACTATTAACCCTTGGAAAACCAACTCGGCCTCTACCCTTCCAGACCCTATGTGGAATCTCCTTGTCATTTCTTTTGTGCAGTTCATACACAATTTGCATCACTTCACACTGACATAAGTTATTTCAAATTTCTCCTCCTGTGGTCAAGGGGTGCAAGAGCTTGTAATATGTTCAAAACATGAAGCAAACACCCTTCCCACTGGAACAGATTAGGTTGTGTCAATGTTCAACCCTGTAGATACTGCAGCCAAAAGTTCTGTAGTTTCCAGGTGGGAGCCAAGTATTCATTCTGTTACCTCATTATTTTTAGACATGGTACACCTCTAATTAAAATTAACAGAGACCAGCAGAAAACTATATTCATTGGCAAATACCAATAGCTTACTGAAGTTTGTATTTGAAAAATTGTTATCAAAGTGTTGCTTTTTTAGTGTAAAGCTGAAAGAACAGAGATATGCATCTTGTTATGAAGTCAGACTCCTACAGAGCAAAGAACTTCAGCTGAAATTTTGCTGAATGAAAACAACTTGAGCACATGAAGTGTTTGAATGAACCAGTGCCTTGTATATCATTAAGCACATATATATTTATCCACTGTTTTTATGGAAACTAATAAGGCATTTCCTTGGTGACCATTTTCCTGCCTTAAGGGTTTTTAAAAAGACTCCCTGAGGGACATCAAGAAACAGGCACATATCTCTTGAAATTGCTAGGAAACTTTACTTTTTTTATTAAACACTGCTTGCCATGACAAACAACATGACTAAAAATAGAATAAAGCAAACAAAATGTTACAAATAGAAGCTTTAAATATAATCACTATAAACTAAAAGTATTATTGAGTCCTGAGTGCAAACCTGGAAACCGTAATCTACAGGAATTAAGAAAATTTGGGAAAAAAACAAAGTGAAAAAAGTTGCAGTTGTTTTTCTAGAAGGGTCCAGAAAAACTGTAGGGGTTACACCTCTGCGCCTACTAAGGAGGGAGGGGGGGGAAAGCACACACAAAAACCCCACCACACACCAAAAACCAACCCAAGCAGCAAGTTTTACCATAATTCAAAGCCGGGGGGGGGGGGGGGGTGGGGGTGGGGGGCATGGGCGGAATCAAACCCACTAAGATTTTACTGAAACAATCAGTTTTTACTCAAAATATTTATTGACTCAACAAAAGCAGAGTCACCAGCTTCTGTAGAGTTAGCCTAAGGACATAACTCCCACTGAAGTCAACTGGACTCACACTGAAGACTTTGGCAGAAGGCATGAGTATAACAGGGAAGTTCAGATAGTAGCAACCTACTGAAATTTCATTCCGTTCTGCAAAATGAACACTGGAGATTAGTATTATTTTTATATGGTGCTAATTCTTCACTATGGAAAGCTCCCATGGACTGAAATGGAGACATTTTGCTTAATTAGAAAGAGCAGAACAGGACCTCACGCGACAGGATTAATGAACTGTTGGGAGTCTCAAAAGCAATACAGACTACAGTCACCCCTTCCCTCAACCTTCACCTGTGCATCTCCCACCTGGGCAATGACTATTCCCCTTACAGTAATAAAAGTTACTGGTACAGTGAAGTCCACTCACATTTTAACTCCAATTTGGTTAGCACCACACAAAAATAGAGTCAAATCTCCACTATTCCTCTTACAGAAGTGGCAGATACAAGGAAGAGGATTTTATTCTTTTTAAATGCTAACTGGTGCAAATCCCAAATGTTCTAATCCTTTCCATTGACATTCTAGCCGTATTAAATTTAGCTGCGACTTTGTAACTATTTTTGGAAGCTTTTAACATCCAAAAGGACTATTCACTTTTATTCATCTAGAGCAGGGCTGGCCAGCTCAAGACCTGCATATTGCTCAGAAGGCTCAGCTGTGCCTCCCATGCCAGGGATGTATCCTATAACCAGTAAAGGAACTCAGCCGGCATTGGCTTGCTAAGCAACCTGTATGTCCAGCCCCGGAGAAAACAAGCAGGCAAATGCTGGTGCTCAACTCTACTAAGCCAAGACGCCAGCCCCATTCCACAATAGGAAGATGATGCTTTGATCAGCCAATGCCAGGCATGAAGATTTGTGTGCTATTCTTAAGGACAAGAAGCTGGGATATCATTAATCAAACACTAAAGTTACCATGGTAATATTAGGGTATTCAAAGAACAAAAAACCCTCCCCAAACCCAAAGAAACCAGAATAAGCTTTCCGATTACCTTCACTTGGCCTCTATGCTACTCTATTTAAAGCGAGCCAGTTTTATAAGGGGCACACAGTATTACAATGTTGCTGGCCTTCAGCCAGATCTGTCACCTCACACAGGGGTCAGTGGAACACTCATTTAATAGCCCTCTAGCTAGTAACATAAAATTCAGAACTATACCCCAATTCTTACCAAGACCTACTTTCCCTTTCCCCATCGGGAGGAAGAGAGAAAGAAACCACATATGTCAGAACTACTTGCAACAGGACCTGTTTGTAGTGTTTAACTCCTAGAAGATACTCAAAACACCATGATGACTTGGAATAAATTTCAAAGATTCCTTGAAAAGGATTTTCTGCTGGTACACACAAGTAATTTATAGCTTAAAAATCATTCAGGACACCAATGCAACGACAAACATTTTCAATACAACAAACGAAGCCACTGAATCTGAATACACACTACAATAGTTGGAAGAGGACAGAAACTAGATCACATAGCTGACAACTCCTTCTCAGTAGTTTAAGGAGAATGGACTCCTCTGTACAGTTCCTGCTGTTAAGAAAAAGTTACCAGTTATGGGAGCTGATAGTTCACAGAAAATCTTCTTCTGTCCTTGTTTACTGTGATGCCTGTATTGTTTTATATTCTCACAGTATTCAGACTTCCATCTGTTGAGGAATGACATGTAACCATGTAATCTAGTTTTACTGTAACAATAAATGCAGCAGTTTCTTTACAGTAATGCTATATTTTCATAGAAAGACTTTTCCTTTCCAACAGGACAACCATCCAAACCAGCTAAACAACACAAAGAGCAAACCAATTGGTAAGTGCAGATCTTGAAAGCCTAACACAGAAGCTCATGTAAAGCATAACCCCTGATTATCATTCTCATTTGTATGGCTTCTTTCAGTTGTATAAACCTATCATATGTTTTCCTTTTAGAAAACTAGGTGCTAAACTCAAGTTGAAAAGGGACCAAAACATTTTGAAAGACATACAAAAAACCCCAGGAGAGGTGGGGAGTGGGGAAAAAAAACCAAACCAAACCCAAACCAAAGAGCTACCTGCTATGGAAGCATCAAATACCATCGGTGTGGGATGCTGCAGCTAACTTTAAAGCAGCCCAAGAAGACTCTTCCTCAGGGATACGGGCTTCACCGCGCTCCCGCACACCAGCCTTCCGTGGTACCGGCAGCCGGGACAGGTCTGCACCACCGCAAACGCCCACCCCCGCTTTGAGCCGCCACCCAGCGCTTCCCGCCGGGCTGCCAACCCCCCCCCCAGCCCACCCCCCGCTGCCTGCCCCACTCGCGGGGGCGCTCCCTCACCTCACCCCAGCCCGCTCTCCTCTCCACCCCCAGCGGACCACCCCCCCGCTCCACAGGACCAGCCGACCCGCCGTTCTCCCTCACCGCACGCCTCC
>RSEF01000003.1:119042487-119055624 GCA_003993805.1 Himantopus leucocephalus
CCCCGGCCATTTCCAGCCGCCCGGCGCAGGGGCTGTACGGCGGGCACCGATCCCTGCCGGAGAGCGGGCGCCCGCGGGGAAGCCCCGAGCTCGCCCCGCGCCCCGAAAAGCCACCGGCGAGAGGAGCCCCGAGGTAAGAGCGGGGCCCGGGGAGGCGGCAGGACCGCGGCCGCCGCAGGGAGAGCCGGCGGGGGGGCGGTTACATAACCCCGCCACGGCGGGCGCACGGCGCCAGGTCGGCGGGGCAGGGCTGCAACCGGGCGAACCCGCCGGGGAAGGAGCCCCTTGGCGGCAGCGGCCCTGCCCTTACCTGCTGCGGGCTCGCTCGCCCTTCGCCTCCCCGCCCTCCTCCCCCTGATGGCGGTGGTAGTGGTCGCCGCCGCCGAAGACCGCGCCACCGGCTGCTCAGCGAGCGCCCCGCACCTCTCGGCTGCCCGCGCCGCTGAGGCGAAGGTAGAGGACAAGGCGGGAGGGGGTGAGGGGACGCCGCAAGCCAATCAGCAAACCCCTCTGCCCAAACGAGCAGGCGGGAACCACCAGTAAGAATGCGAGGAGCAACATAGCCCCGCCTCCTCCACCCCTAGGCCACGCCCCTCACCTCCTACCGCTTCGCGCCCGGTGTCCGTTACCAGCGTGGGCGGCGGTGGGGGGCGAGGGACGGCGGGTGTTCCCCGCCCCGTGTGGGGACAGGTGAGCCGGGGGAGGGTCTCACGTCGCCCCCGGCAGCCAGGGAGCGGTAGGAACCAGGCAGCGGTCTGTGTCCTTGGTACTAGTGCGTGGCAAAGCTTCCCTCCCTCAGGGTGTCTGCCCCCTGCCCTGAGGTGAGGAGGGGTGAGGTGAGGTGGGATGGGGTAGGGAGATGTGGGGTGGGGTAGGGATGGGATGGGGTAGGGAGATGTGGGATGAGGTAGGGATGGAGATGTGGGATGGGATAGGGAGATGTGGGCTGGGATGGGATGCGGTAGGGAGATGTGGGATGGGATGGGATGGGATGGGATGGGGTAGAGAGATGTGGGGTGGAATAGGGGTGAGAAGGGGTGGAATGGGGTAGGGTAGGGGAGAGATGGGATGGGATGGGATGGGATGGGATGGGATGGGATGGGATGGGATGGGATGGGATGGGGAGAGGTGGGGTGAGATGCAGAGAGAAGAGGTGGGATGGATGCCCACACAGTGCCAGCACACCTCGCCATGGTTTTAGTGACAAACCCCCTAATGGCTCCCCATGGTGATTTTGTAGGGGGTCTAAATGCCTCTGGGGCATGGAGCTCCCAACCACCATTCCCACTTCTGACCACCGATAAGCAAACTTGAAGTGAGCTCCATCTGGAATGGATCCAGTTGTCATTCATCTCTTCTTCAGACTAACAGGTGAACAAGGCGTATCTCCCCATTACAGATGAGGCTAGAAGGTGCATTTGTAGGACTCTTAAGGAACATCAGGGTTACAGTGGAAAACGGCTGATTGTGGTCATGATTTTAAAAAGAAGACAAAGCATTTAGATGCCCCCAAGGCATGCTTTATTAAAGGAAGGGCTATTTTCTCTCTTCCAGCTGTACAACCGAGACTGCTGAGCGTCAGAGGCTAATGCTGATTTTCTGCGGTCTCTTCGCTTTGGAATGTAATACAGAGGGATTTAATCAATAGGATGATACAGAAATGTAAATAGGTTTCTGTAAAGATGGCTTTGAAAATCTATAGAATATAATGGAGAACTAGAAGACTCCCATATAATTATTAAATTATACAAAAAATTATTATTAAAAAATCCATGGAAGGAATAATTATCCATTAGTTAAAAATATATAAAAAGATGTATGCCATTTATAGCAGCACTTTCCAATAACAGCAGAAAAAAGCTGTTGTAATGAATGAAATCAATAGTGTATCCCACCTCATCTCTGCAAATACATAAGAGTAATGTATTGTAGATTGTTGTATTTGCAACAGAAGAGTTTCTTCCTGGTCCCGTTAACTAAGGACTGACTTATGCCTTGATGCATATCTGGTTTAGACACCTTCCAGGCTTTCATCTTTGGTTCTGCCTTTTTAATATATAATACGTAACGGATATTAGTAATTATTATTTCTTGTTGTTTTATCCTCATGCTTAAAATATGAATCCCTGACCATGATCTTATTGCTTCAGGCACTATGCAGAAGAGAAAGCAAGCTATGGAACTAAAGATGTCACAATATAAACTAATCAGATTTTAAATCAAATGATATGCTTATTGTTTGGGGTTTTGTTTTAAGAATTAAACCTGGTAGGAAATCTTCCTCTTGTCTCCACTTACATGTGTTCCCTTTGCATGATGTCTTATTTTAATAATCTGAGTAGGAAGAGCACTCACCGTGCTTTTTCTGTCCCACATTTTATGTTATACAATTTCCTTGTGTATTCTTATCCCCCCATACCTCTTAACTGTGTCTTGTTCACAGTAGCCAGTCTCAAGTTTTATTCTTTTTTATATTGGGAAGAATATCTTCATTGTCATGAAGTTGCCCTGGCGTATGCTTTCCTTGTAGTAAAAGAGGAATCTCTACAGTTATGAAAGCAAGCTAATCCATGTTCAGGAAAAATCAGGAATGCCTAAGTCAGTACTTTAGCTTTTATGTGCATCCAGACATTATTGCTAAGATGAAGGGCAAAAAAAACCAAATTCCACAGTTTGCATTAAATATGTCCTTCAAATTAGCTAATAATGAGAATGGCAACAATTGCAGGGTTTTTAATATCCCCTGTTGTAAGCATTAAAGATTTCTATTAGGAAAGGTCACAAAATAATATATTATTTAGACATGGAAAAAAATGGCGCTGCAAAAATGAGGGAGTAAGAGCAATTGAGAGAACGTCCTTCTTGGAGTCACACCGTTTACTCACTTAGGCCCCAGTGCTATTCAGGCCGTGCAGCCTGTGCTTCCTAAATGCTGTGGGCATCTTCTCACAACCCAAGTAGCTGTAGAGTGCCAAAATCTGGAGGAAGCTGAAATTCTGGAAAGGATACCAATGGAGGTGATAAAACAGCTGCTACTTGAAAGATTTGCAAGCAGTGCTGTAGTCCTGCTCCCACAGAACTGAGTGGGAGTTTTGTTACTGGTATCTCAGAGCACAGGCTTAGCCCATCTCATCCAAAACCTGAGCCGCTCATTATCTTCAGTCTGCACCTGCTTCTGATCCACAGATTTAATCTGTAAGCAAAAGTGGCCTCTCAAACCTACTGAAGAAACCACGGTGAATTTCAACATAAATAAAGTACTGTAGCCAAAAGACCTTGGTCCCCTGTGTTAGGCTCATTTCTGATCCTCAAAGTACAAACACTGACTCACTACTGCAGCCTTTGTAGGAGCTTTGGTGACAAAGTTTTCTCTTTTCAGAACAAATGAGTAAGTAATGTCTCAAAATCTGTAGATTCTTAAGAAGTGAACACTGATTCTGTTACATTTCTTCTCACTGGGATAATCCCAAATTCTTCGGCCAGATATGGATTATGATTTCTTGCGAATGGCTGAGTCTGGAGATTAGAGTGGATAAAGCAAGGAAAATTAATGTTGACTCTGTCAGCATTAGCATACCCTTGATTGTTTCTTGTTACTTTTTTAGAATATAAAAACACAGTTGGATCCATCTAGCTCTGTATCTTGTCTCCAACAGCCAAGACTGGATGCTTAATAAAGCAGTGTAAAAATAGACCATGTATTCTTCTCCTATTTACCTTAAAATTTTTCAGCAACTAGAGAGGTAGGGACTTCTGGAACTCAGGGTTGTATCCAAGCTACTATGCTTAGTAGCTACCAGTGGTCCTGTTTTCTAGGAGTTTTTCTTAACTCTTTTTGAGCCTATTTGTGGTTTTGCTTTCCAGAATGTGCCATGATAATTCTTCACTGTGTAAAAACAATTTCAATTCTTCTTCCTGATTGTTGTATTAAGTGTTCCTTTGTTATCCAGGCAGTAAATGAAATTTCTGTTTTGGTCTTCTCACCATCATTATTTTCCAGACTTTAATTGGATTTCCCTTCAGCTATCCCTCTTTCAAGCTGATGTGGTTTTCTCTATTTCCAGTGTGAAACTTTATCACCATCCTCTCTATCCTTTCTAATTTTACTAGAAAACACTACTTTCTTTTAAATTTTGATTCTACTAAAATGACTATTGAATTTTGCTGGATCTGGAATGGGAAAGAGCTGCATGGCCGAGGGACTCGGAAGAACTCTGAGCATATGAGCCATAGAGTCCTATGACTTTGGGGGTGTACTTGTCATCTAAGAGGGGAGCTACTAGTTTTTAACATTCAGTTCTCCTTTTTGACCACTTCATAGCCCCACACTAACATTTTCAGAGAGTTTTCCACTTCAACCTCCAGATCTCCTGCAGCAAAAGTGATAGCTTGAACCAGTGTCTATGTATGTATAGTTAGGGTTATTTTTTCCCATGTACATTACTTTGCACTTATCACCGCTGAATTTCATCTGCTATTTTATCACCCAGTCACTCAGTACAGTGAGACAACATTGCCTTGACACCTCTTCAGTTCCATCCTGAATGCATGTAGCAATTGCAAAGCAGCTTAGATAGAACGTATTGCAGATGTTTAAAGAAAAATGTGTAAAGCAAAGGCCATCCCTTTTTCTTTTTTTTATTTATCTCCAAAGTATTTTGCACAGTTCTAGGTGCAAGAAGAATGATTAATAATTGCACCAATGAAAAATTGCTGCAGAAAGGGAGAGTGTCCTTCACTTGCTGTAAAATTTCAGTGCCTGTAATGCCCTTGCACATGATACTCCATGAGCAGGTTGATCATGGAGCAGGGCCATTTCCTTCTTTGGGGATTTGGAGATGCAGACAAACACAAGCTTCCGCTGTGCACAGGGATGACAGTTCTCTCCAAATCTGGTATGTGGGAGTCAGGCAAATGGGGAGAACCTGTGGCAGCACTCTGGGAACCCCTGAACTCACAGCCTTGCAGTGGGACAGCCCCTGCATTTGGCTGTGTTGCTCCCTAAACTCTCTCTCTAGTATATCCCTGTTGTTTCTGAGCATCTTGAGGGTCAGACGAAGGTCAGACAGGAGACTCCTGTCTTTTAAAGCAATGAGAAGAGGAACAAAGAGTCTTCACATTTTCTATCCACTTCTGAGAGTGAGAGTTGCCTGAAAAAAGGTCTTTTTGATTTGACATTGCAAAAATTCCGTATCTAACACAACATAGAGCTTTATTATCTTACAGCTAACCCTCAGTTTTGAAGACAACAAAAGTGCCACGTCCCAATTTCTGGTTAAGGAATATTTTTAACCAAGATGTGTTTTTTTAGCCTAGATGCATGATAGATCAAGGGGAAAAAATGGGTTTCATTGACTTTTAAAACAATCTCCATTTCAAGAAAGAAAAAAAAAAGAAAGCTTTTTGTTCTGTACCAAATACCATCCTTAAAGTTCTCTCAAATCTCAAATATTATGGCCAGATTTAAATTCTCCCATTTGAAAAAGGATGCTGAAAGACGAGGAGGTTTTAATTGTGTTGAAATATATGAGGTATTTAAGATGATTGTTTTCACCTATGGGCTGCCTTGTTTCTTCTCAGCCACCATCTCTATGCAAAATGAAGGCAGTGCTCTATGAGTCGCCGATGGTGTGTATACCTGCTACCAAAGCTACAAGCATCTCACGTTGTGAAGTAGAGGGATGACAAACTGCAGAAGCAGGATGTTAAGGAAACTGATTTCCTTGTTTCTTTAAAAGATTGCCTTTTCCTCTTGGTGTCCTTTTCCCAGGGATCTCTCTGCAGAGGCTTCGACTGTTATTTCATAACTAAGGTCAAGGCCTGTGCAAGCTACCATGCAAATTCAAAAGCAGTCTTGGAGGTATAGTCACAATTCAACAGCATGACTGATAAGGTCAGCTCAAATTCCTCAAGAATAAACTGCAGTTTGCTTACGTGTGTTAACAAGCAGAAGCACTTGGTTTCTAGGATTTACCCAGTCGAAATATGGGAAGCTAAAACATCTGGCTTGTCAAAACAATCATAAGCTTATAGAGGGAACGACAAAGATGCCAGACAAATAAAATCCAGGAAATGAGCACAGTTTAACCAGAACGTAAGTTCAGTCTCTAAATGTACTGTCTTACCTTTCTGATGCACTGATTTTTATCTTTTTTTAGACTGAAATTCTCTGGGAAGGAAACTTTATGTATTTGAGGAAGTGCTAAGCATCATGATGGTATTTAGTAAGTAATTCTTACCACCTCTTCTGCTATTTCTTAGATTGGTGTTGAGAATTATTAGAAGTGACTTGCCCATTGTGACCCAAATCGAAATAAAAAAATGCATTGAGCCATAGCTATGTGACCTCAAGCCAAACGCTTCAAACTCATGTACCTAAATATAGACACCTAAATAAATGGCCTGATTTTCAGAAGCACTGTGCAATGCTGAGAGTCGTAGGTGCTCTTAAAAATCAAGATGCTTATTTAGGTATCTAAATACAGACAGAGCTTCTGAATATATTTTTTAATCCACTTCAGAATGTAAACAACTAAGAAAACAAAGATACTACAAATACTATTTTTACATTTACTAATTAGAAAGCCACAGAGTGTAATCAGCTGCAAGACACAATTTACTCCTATAAAGTGAATAGTGTGGTAATTATTGTTTATTAATTGTTGAGAAGTAGAATTTAGGAGCCCTAGTTCTGAAGCAGCGCTAGACAGGTTTGATGGAGAAGTCCATTGCACTAGATTTCTTTGCCTTTTATTAATCTTTATCCGTAATTATAGAGATTGACACACAAAGCTTTCAAAAATGTCAGATTAAGGAGGTTTTTTTATATTGAGAGATCATAAAAAATTATGTGTTTCATTCTCTTAAAGTGTGATCCATAGTCTTAAGGCTTTTTGTGTTTTCTTTCTAAAGTCTTCATTCATTATTCTGACACTTTTAGGTGACTGTTGAAGGCATAATTGGAATATCATTGGAAGCAGAAGAGTGTGAATGATGAGTTATTAGTCAGCATATGATACCACATACACATTCAGTTAACAGAAAATAAGCAGCTCAAGCAGGTAAGTAACAACTGAGACTATATTTTTGTGCCTGAATTGTGCATAGCAGTAAAGACTTACAGACACTGCCTTTTTCAACACTTCTACTAGGATATGTTTTGTTTAGACAAATTATTATAGTATATGGTTACATATGTTATCATTTTGATATATTATGAAATAGAAATACATCAGTGATTGGCAGTTGGCCCCTAGATGGTGCCAGTGCCTACTGCCAGTCCCTGTGCAAGATGAACACTGGAGATGGCAAAATGGAAATGGTCTTCGTGGCAAAGATATTCTTGGGCAGTCATAGCTTCCACGACACTGAGTCACTGTGGCAAAGCAACCTCTGAAGAGTGTCCTTCTTCTACATAAGCCAGAGGGAAGTCTCTACCCCTTCCTCCTGCTCTTCCAGCTGTGTGACAGAGCTCCAAAAGAGATAGCCCGTCCATCCAGGCATTATATCCTACCGAGGCACTGATCTACCAGTCTTACCCTTGCGGTGTTGCACTGCAACTTTAAGTTTTTCAGATATTTCGCAGCCTAGATATCTGAAAATCCTGAAGGAAAGAGTAAGCTGGGCATAGAGCTGAGCTGGGAAGGGGGAAAAAAGGCACTAGCAAAGTTCCTAGGGAGGATGGGAACAGTAAAGGGAAGTTAAAAGGGAATGGAGAGAAGAAACAGGGCCTCTGGTCTAGATTCTGCCCTTGGGCTGCTCAAATGACACTTCTGGAAGAAGCCCGCTGTGCTGTGAATTCATTATGTAAATCTGTTTGCGGAAAGAGCTCTGCCTCGTTCAGGCAACTTGCCCATCAAGACATCCAGTGGCACAGTGTGCCCCCAGGTTGTGGGATGCTTGGAGTCCGGAAGGTGGGACAGCCCCAGCTCCCACCCTTTGCCCAGCTTCTACCTTCAACCCCTGTACAAAGATGCCAACGCTGGCATGTCGCTGTGTGGAGGGATAAATGTATCTCATCATGTGCAGATCAGCGCTGGCAGGTGTGGGTAGCTCAGGGCAGATGCTTTAGTGATTGCAGCTTTTGCTATATTCTGTCACTTGGATTTGTCCTGGCTTGTGGGTACGTAGAGAACTCATTACCCAATTTGTTCCTACAGACCCATATGCCTACATGGGCAAACTGTGCGCGTCCACAAAACATCTGAACCAGACTGCAAGGCCAGAGGCTCTAAGACAAATTTAGCAAGGCTGAATATGTTGATTGATACCCAAAGGACAGAATATAACCATCTCCTGCTGATTCGGGTCTTTTTGTTATTTTAAGGAACAACAAGATCATTGTGATGAGACTGGCTTTTAACAAAATGGTGCTCGATTTCAGTTCATGGTAAGCAAAGACCAGTTGCCAGGTTTTCAGACAGTAAAACACTCTTTGGTTTATTTTTTCAGAAAAAGAAACTTCAAACCTCAGGTTTAATGCCTGAAAACACTCTTATAATCACCCTTTTTTATCTGTGTATTATTCCAGTTCTATAAACAAGCTTAAAATAGTAAATGCTAGTACCAAGATTTGGACAGAAGAGGAGCGTCAAAGGCAGTATCTTGAGCTGTAATGAATTATTTAAAGAGCAGACCTCTTTAAGTATCTTGCACTGCTCATCTATTCATTTTAACCTGGAAATCACGCTCGGGCAGCCATGTCACGATACTGGAAAGCACTTGATTTTCCTTTGGTATGAAGCAAACAGACGGACATGCTTAATGCTTTTATGAGCAATGATGGTGTTCAGAATAAAGGCCAGATGAAAGGCCTTGAAATTGCCTCTGGATCTGTGTCAGCAGTAACAAAGACCAATGCCATGAACCCACTGAAATTTTTGTGTTTAATTTGAAAGAGTCAAGTTTAGCTACGACTGAGATCTTTGAGATGAGAAAGAGTGATAGAGCCCTATCTTCAGCTTGGAGCACGCTTTACCAGTGCAAGACTCCTCAGCTAGAGGAGTCTGGAAATGCAGTGCTGAAGGACTACATCCATAGAGCCTCACTTGGCTCTTATTTGGGTCAGTTGTTGACAGAAATCACTGGTAATTGTCTCTGAGCACAGATCCAGGAAAAAGTGAGTGCTAAATCTTACCATTCCCTAATTACACTTTGAAAACAACACAATCCTCCTTAGCTTTAGGATTCTCTGGCCAGCTGTGATTACCTAATCTGACGTCTGCTTTGTGGGGGGTATTATACCCTCAGAAAAGAAGTTTACTGCCCTTGTATACAACCTAAAAGTTGCTTTATGGAACATTAAGTATATGGTACATTAAGTTCTTGTTACTCCAGTACTCTGCTTGGTACTTTGGAAAGATGGCATATCAAATTTCTAATGCAGTAAAAGCTGTACACGAGTGAAAAAGCCTGATACAACTTAGGAAAGTTAGAGTATAGATGTAGTTCCTATCTCACAGGTAGCTGCTAGAGAACCTTCTAGGTAATGCTGCTCCATAGTGGCTGGTTGTATGAAAGGACATTGTATTTTTGTTCAATGAGAAACTTGTCCATAGTCTTTAAATTCCAAGCTTTGCGTTAAAAACAAAATATTTCTGAAGAGTCTGAGGTACAGCTGTTTCGTCAGCTTCATAAAAAGCTGATGACCCAAGGCATTTAAAATATTCTTCTGAATATTTTGGCTGTAATTCTACAAGTAATGTGATTTACCAGTAACACAAATATGGCAGTTCCAATTCAGGAAAGCACGTAGCTTATCCAAACTCTTACAGACATCCATTACTATCAATAAGCAGGCTTGAGTGCTCTGATGAGTATGAGCAATACTTACAACTTTTAATCCATACGGGCTTTGCAGCAGTGGGTAATTATGATTATTAGCCCAATGTATAGATGAAGAAACTGAGTCACTAAGGGATGGAGTGATTCACAAAAAGCACAGTGAGTCAACAGGAGAGCTGGGAATAGAGTGCAGAATTCCCTGTGTTATCCACTGGACTCCTCAGATAATATCATTTTATAAATGCTCTATCTTTGTAAAGACTTCAGTGCTATAATTATCTTCCCAGGACTCATGGAAACAAGATATTTATAACTCCATTAAGCCTTTCCTAGTAATTTTATGATCAAAGTGAAAAAAATAAATAATGCTGTGCCAATCAGTCGCATGTCCAATGTCATTCAGAATGGCTACACGATGAAAGCTTCTCCTTGGTTGTTTCAGTTAAACACTTGCTATCTTGTGAATGCCTTTCTTGTGTCTAATTCCCCTTCCACTGCATACCGGTGGAGAGGAAATATTTTTTGCCATGTGATGAGCCACACGTTTAGAATGTACCAAATAACTGGGAAAGATGTTTGCTGCCAGTAAAGCCTACTGGTTTATGCTATAAATGTGACCGTTTAAAAAAAATATTTTTCCTAAAAGCCCTTAACGTTTGCCAGTTTCACCTAAAATGAGCAAAGCTCCCTCAGTATTTCCACTAACCCTTGTATATCTTTAAAATGACAACACAGATGCCAAGACTAACTGTAAACAGCGGGTTAGCAACTAAGGCATTTGGACCCTGGTTCAGCAAAGCACTTAAGCTTGTGCTTAAATTGAAATCCATTCTTATTCTGCAAATCCATCGAAAGTGTTCGCTTAAAGCAAAACACATGCTTAAGTCGAGTTTTGCTTGGCACAGTGGTTAGGCACAGCACAGAGCTAGGGCCTCAGACTTAATTTCTTTTCAGAAGGAAGTAATTATTTTTAGCTTACCTCTCAATGGCTACAGCCCTATCTTTTAGACCCCAGATATCTATTTTCAGGAGGTATACGTGCTAAGCCTAAACTTCTGGTTTCTGTGACAATCAGTGGCACAGAAAAGATATCGAATACCGTTACTAGCGTAAAGAAAGAGACCACTTGAAATACTTGACTGCTAAGTACAGATGAGAGGGGCCTTCAGTGAGGCTCATTAGAGGGAACACATAAAAGAAGTTGTGATTATTCTGGGAGGCGGCTGCTGATGTGACGGGTTATCTTTTCACTGTGCTGACTGAAGAAGACTCACTTGCAGTAGGTCAAAAATTTTAACTCAAAATATTTTGATGAGTTTTCTTTCAAATGTTGTATTTCCACAGGAAATATGATTTCAGGGAAAATGTTTATCCTTTCCTCAAAAGTATCAAAAAACGTTTGGCTGCAATGTGATAGTTTCCATGGTTTTTTTTTCCTGAAACTCTTCTTTAATTTACAATAAAATCCAAAAATTATTAAAGGAAATTTGATTTAAAAGAGTTTTATTGCTCACATCTCATAGCTCTAGTTTCTTCTTTCTCATTAAGAAGACTCCTACCATTTGTTTCCCTGGCTTAGACATGGGTGTTACTTACGCCAATATAAATGAATACAAACATATAGTCCTGGCCAGACCAAACTGTGGGTTTTGCTCAGATAGATCTGGCCTGTGGCATGTCTGGAGAAGGAACAATTGCATTTTCTAAGATGGTTTTTGAGGTATGCCCCACTGCATTTGCTTTAACATCCATACTTCATACATAAGGTAGAAAGACAAAGATAGGTCAATATACTTTTTTTTTCTTTTTAGGTTAAAAATCTGCTTGTGGAGAGGAGATACAACCCTTGTGGTGGCAGTATGCATAAAAACTTAATTCTGACTCCTCCTACTGATCCATAGAAAAGCTTTCTGACAGTAGGGAGAGTCATGTATGAGGACAAACGCCCCATGAAAATTCAGCCCTGCTGTATTTAAAAGCAGACTGGACAAATGCTTGAAGAAGAATAATTTAGGTACTGTTAATCCACTCCTGAGTAGGGTATTGTGATGACCTTTTAATACCCATTTAACCCTGTCCCAGTGGGAAAGTGCTGTCTTTCCCTCCCCCAGAAGCTTCTGAATTATTTCCAGGTAGAAGACCCCATTTAGCTCTATCACTTGACCATCACATTGCTTTACTAATCCACCTCCCTTGTTTTTTTCTACTTAGGAAAGTATGGCAAGTGCATGGAGCTGTCATCCACGACAGGGCAGTCACACAGCGATGGGATCCCAGAGTCAAGGCCACTTTTCTTCACCTGCTTGTTTGGTATCTCTCTGGCTGTCAAGAACAGGTACTTCTTTCCTGACAAAAGCCTACGCTTTAATAAAAATACATCCTGCCTTTCAGGACAAATATTTTCATGACTGATTCTAGCCTGCTAGGGAGTTGATAAATCGGTAGCCCGACAGAGGCAAGGCTGCCGCAGCTCCACACCCCTGGGTCCAGCCTGCGGCGAGGCTGAGCATGGATTCCCAGCAGGCTTACGCACAAAAACACGCGTACAACGTGTGTATGCACTGATGGCCACACTGGCCAACACAGGCAGGAACACTCGGCACTTACATGAGCAGCACCGACAGCTTCGTCCTGCTCCCTTCCCTAGCAGACCAGGGTCAAAGTCTGTGAGCATGACATATATGTAAAGATACATATGTACAATATGGACTCCTCCAGTAGTTGGTCCTAAATCCTCGCTCTCCCCAGCTGCCTCTTGCCCAGAGACACACACATGCACACACGCATGTACAAGGGGATCTCAGTCAACACCCAGACCCCACAGGCTCTCCGGCAGTTGGCGTGAACCCCCTGGTCCCTCTGGCAGCCAACTCCTCCCGGCGCCTCACCCTGAGACACACACACTTCACTGACCCGCCAGCTAGCCTGGCACGGCTTTCACTCGCGATCACACACTGACATAACGTACCCACGCAGTATGCACACCCACGCTCCCTCCAGCTGCTGGCACCACAGACCCATGGCCCTTCCGACCCCTGTGGTCCCACTGCAGTTGCTGCACTCACACCCCCATACCCACACATGCACACACAAGAGAGCCCCTCACCCAGGAAAAGATTTGCAAATGGAGAGTAAGAAGACGGAACAGACTGCACTTATCAGGCACAGGACATAGTCAGATGAACATACTGGTCAGCAGCCTGTTTACATGCAATTAACCTCTTTCATCCCCTTATCCCTCTTTTTTCCCATGTTTGTTCCTCCGCAACCCTCCTTGGTCCCTCCCTTTCCTCTCCGTTGGTTCCTTTCCTAAACATGGCATACAAGTATCTTAAGGGTGGGTTGAAGGAGGAT
>RSEF01000003.1:119055724-119083830 GCA_003993805.1 Himantopus leucocephalus
CTTCCAACTCTGAAAATTCCGTGATTCCGTGATTCCGTGATGCCATAAGAAGCCTTGGGCAACTGCAAGCTGCTCCTCCCCTCACACTACAGTGTGTCCCATACCTGCAGTCAGTGTTCCTCCTCAGCCCAAAAGGTGGGAGCTGCTCCCATTGTCACTGATGGCTGTCACCCCTGGACATGGCCAGCCCTGGGAGGTGTTGGGCAGGGCGTTGCTCAGGGTCCCCACCTGCTTTTGCTCCTCTGTTTATGGGGGAAAATGTGGTTTTTATCACATACCCTAACAGTCTACAGGATGTTCTTGCAGTATGTGGAAGGAGGCAGAATGTAGTTCTGAAAGTCTGAAACACTCAGCAAAATGCAGAAACTATGCCAGAATTGTGCTCATGTTTAGGACAGATCAGAAGCCATGTGCAGTGGTGTGTTATTAAATATTAACTTTTAGTTGGCTTCAGGTGCCTTTTATTCATTCTAACCAAATTGATGCTGACCTTCAGGTTATACTTTCCTTTAGGGACCTTTTTATTTTAAAGTCAAGTTTGCCATTACAGAATTTTCCTTTTTTGAGTTACCTCTCTTGGAAAAAAAAAAAACCCACAACCAAAACAAAACCATACACACACCCACACCCCTAACTCCCAAAATTAATTAAACAGAAAAATAAAAAGAAATGCATATTGGGAAAAAAATTATATTTGCAAAGCTACAAGATACCTGAACAGATATTGAGGACATTTCCAAATTTTAAAATTAAAATACATACTTTTGGGTAATGACCAGACATGAAAACCAAGGGAATAGTTTTCAGTTATGGAAGAGATTCTGAAACAGCAGTTAAGAGTGCAACTCTTGCAGAGTTAACCATTATGAGCTAATTTAGAAGTTGGACAAATAATTTTCCAGCCATATAAATCATTAACATTTGTTAAATTGTTGTATCCATTATTTAGGTAAGCAAAACATTTAATGACTTATACAATGTGTTATTTTCCTGTGGATGTTATTCCCATAGTTTTTACTGCTGTTGAAAGTCCATTTGTGTTTTTTTTGCAAATACCTCTAAACTGATGACTAATCTTTACTTAAAAGACTAAAAATACATGCCAGCTATTATCGTATATGAAATCTGACAGCAGTTCAAGTGTTGGTATCTGAACTTATTTGACAGCTTCTTTGAACAACTTTTACTAGGTATTCTTTATAGGATTAAATATTTTTAGAGTTGTCCAATTTGTTGTATAACTACTTCATGTTAAAGGGAAAGCAAAAGTGTTCTAGATATTAGACGACCAGTCAAATGAACAGCAGTAGCTTTTCTTGCAATCACTTTCCACTAGAAGCCAAACATCATGATCAAACTTTCATTGCATATTCATGCAAGGACCGATTCTGAATCCTGTGGAGCAAATAAAGCTCAGTAGAAATTTGAGGTGCTCCAGCAGAACAAGACACCAGTGTTTCCCATGCTTGCAATTTTTCCATTATAAATGCATTTTTTTTGCAAAAAGTAGGCAGCGCAGGCCAGATCTTCACCAAGCTACACAGGCAGTGATACATAAGTGATGCTAGTTTATTGTGGCTGCAGATCTGATCTGGCGGTCTCTGCTCAGCACTGTCCTGTACTTTGTGCACACCAGCACCAGGGAGCTCTATGGAGTTACCACAAGGCACCAATTTAACCTTGGTTCAAAGAAACCTGCAGGAGACAGTGACGTGGCCTAAAGGACCTGTCCTTCCGCTGGTTATAGCGCAACTTCCATGCAGGATTTCCAAACATAGCAGCTTTTTATCCAGAATGTCTGGTTGGTGACTTTAGTATACCAGATTTGCAAAGTCTGTGAATAATTGGCCCACAAATTATGAATGCAGCAGGAGAACTTGTTTTTTAAATACTAGGAGGTAGGCAATCAGGCAAGGAGCACAGATACAACTATACTGGTATGGCATACCACAACGCAGAGTATGTACAGCATTTAAAGTTGAAATTAAGAACTGCTAAGGCAGAGAAACTATCTGAAGATGTAGGACAGGTAAGCAGCTCAGAGGTCCATCCATCCAGGGGTGGCTGGCAAAGGAAGGTACGTTAGTGTGGGCAACTTTCATTCCCGGCATTTATACTGGACCCGGAATGGTGCCATGGGTTGCTGTGTCCCCACCAAATGTAAAGGGCTCTGCAAAAAGAAGAAAATCAGTAGAAACATTTACATTAGTTCAGTTTATGGAATTATCATTGTGCTTTAATACTAAGATATAAACATATTCTTGGAGGTTTGGTCTTCCAGAACCAAGACCAAATACTGAGAGTATTTCTTGGCTTTGCTGAAGCCATTGAGTAGGCCCTTCATGATTACTATTTATTCCACTCACTCTGACAGAGGATGACACAGGAGATCTTAAGAAACTCTAATGGTTTTGAGTATCTTCAGCAGCATAATTGCCTGTGGGTGAAGAACCAAGTTACAACTGACTCCAGTGAGAGCTGGTGTGGCAACACACCATCAGTCAGGAAGAGACAACCTTCCTCCATATGGACCTTCTACCACTACTTGAGATCAACATCTTACATTCTCCAAGGAGAGCAGAGGAAATAAGTTCTCCAAGCTTCCAACTTGCAGCCTAAAGGGCAATCATACAAAACCCATTCCACTCTCAACGTCTCCCTCCTCTCCTCGGGAGTTTAGCTATAGGGCATGTGTGTCACGTTTAGGTTGCGACAGGCAGACATGCTGACTTTGCAGTAGTCCATGTTTGTGAGGAACAAGGATTTTTGGAAAGTGGACAGGACACCGGCAAATGGGGAAGGAAATTACTGCTGAGAGTGGAGACCACACCACTCTCCCTTAATGGTAAAACCTTGCTGTGTCACAGCTGCTCCTGCAATCTTACTCTAATGATTTCTCTTCCACCACTGAATATGTAGTGGAAGAGCACTGCGAGTGCTGCATCTGATTTCATATCTTTAAAGTATTAATAATCCAGTTTCATATTCATTGTCTTTGTGAGTGGCAGAAAGCAATTATAAAATCTCTTGTAACATTTAGGTAATGATGAGACAAAATACTCTTGTAGGTGCATTCTTGTATAGACAGCGCAGCCCCACTAAGATTGCCGGAGTTACTCTGGGTTTTCTGAATTAAAAGAAGATCGAGTTATTCATTACATGTTTCACTAACGCTCCTCTCAAAAGTTTGCTTCATTATACGTAACTGCAGTTGAGCATGATTGTTCAGCTGAGAGTGGTGAATGAAGGATATAAAGATGTGGAATGCTACAGAAATGCATGGATCTTTTACCTCCTTTGGTATTGCATCCAAAAGCACAAATTCATATTTGTACAGGAATAGCACAACGAACAACTGGACTTCCATGATAGCAAACCACCTGCAAGAAAAGGGAGGAAAACATTGGCCATCCAGCCCGACCATCACACGTGTGTTATCATCAGATAAGAAACAGGGTGTCTTTGACACATTTTACATTCCATGCTTTCGTTCTGCCTGAAAGTTTATCTCCAGTAGGAAAATATGCTGTAGCTTTGTTCAGCTTCATTACTCAGCGAAGAACACGAATGCAGTGGCTGCCCCTTCTTTCCGATGAAACGGTAGACCGACAGTATCCCTCTGACACCCTATTTTAAAACAGCCCCTTATCATTATGGTTTTTTCCACTGTATAAACATTTATGTTCTTCTAACGCTTGCTGACTTGAAATAACTTCATAGGAGTGAGAAGACAGTCAAATATAGAAAAGGCTATATGACTAATTGTGCTATATAAAGTTATATAATACAGCTGGGAGCCTGATGACATCAGAGTAGCTGTGACAGTGGGAGTTATTATTTAATGCGTCAGCATTAGAATGCGGTATGAGACCCAAGGGCATGATTTTTTTTTCTGTAACACTCTCAAGAAATGTCTATCTTAGTCAGTTGGAGAAGATTTCAGATAACTGCAGGTGAACTCCTCCAGGCTATTGGTTTTTAATGTTGATATGTACAAGAGCTTTCCGCATTCAGGCACTAGCACGGACCTATGCCAGGTCATGGGATTACTCACTTGCAGAATTTAGACAGAAGTCTTAAATACATGGTTAAAATAGTCATACTACCTTGCTCTTCTACGCAGTTTATTTTCCATTATCTGAGAGATGCTGGAAAACTTGGATAAAACAGCTATTGGGGAATTCACTGGGGAGAAGGCCACATGACTGCACATGGCGTCAGCCTGGATTTGGCCTGGCAGGTGTGAAGAGGAAGCTAATAAGCCCCACGAGACCCAAGCTAACTCCTGCAGAGCCATCCAGATCTGCGCACTGAGCCGCCCCGTGCTCTGGAGTGGGAGGATGCTTGTTTGTTTTGGCGTAGATTCAGACCCAAATTATCTCTGCGATTTCACATTGGAATTACCTTGAGATGGGGAGCTTTTGGTGACCTTGAGCTCCAGGGAATGCAGTGCAGAGATATTTCAATGGAAATTAGCTCAGGTCAGGCAGGACTTGCTACCCAAACTCCATGCTGGCGGCACCATACAGAGGTGGGCTCCTTACAGTCACTGCGCTGGTTGCACAGTGTGGTCCTTGGCTCCTGGTGCTTGAGGTCCTGCCTCTGAGCCTCAGTGGTTTGGCACAGATGATGTGGCCAAATGCCAAAATGCCTCTAGGTTGCCCAAAAGTGGAAATGCTGCGTTTACAGAGGTCTGTCCTTCAAACACAAGCACAGCCGGATGCGAGCTGACCAGGGCTGACACCTCCGTACCCACAGCGGGGTTCATCTGCAATCTGTCCGAGCGGCGATGGGCATAGCCCATAACTGACTGCAGCACTTCCCACCGTTACATCTCAAAGTGCTTTTCCCAACAGGCTGCTGTTGTTATTCTGCTCTTCAAACAGAGATGCTGAGACACAAGGGTGAGAAGCAACGCACATGTCTGAGGGTGGGCAGAGGGACAGCCCAGGAGTGAAAGGCAGGACTGCAGAGTCCCAGTGCATCCCTCTCTCCCACAGCACATTGTACTGAGCAGAAACGTGAGCTTTCTTGCAGCTAAATGACCCTTTGTTCCCACCTGTCTTTTGTATTCATGACTGAATCCCAAAGCAGTTTTCCTGTAAAAACTCTGAGTCACTGACACCTTCCTGTTTTATTCAGTGACACGGGCGTTTGACAAAGATGTGCTTTCTGAAATCTTGCCCCCCAGTGCACTGCTGCCTATTGGTGTTGTGCTGGAACCCAGGAGCCCAGCTGTGGATTGAGGTCCTGCAGTAAATGGAGTCTGAGAATGAAATCACGGCCGTTGTGCTGAAGGGTTTACAATGTCAGCATAAGATAGGAAGCAACAGACAGAGACGTGCAAGATAAGCGTGGTCACACAAGCAGTAGTTACCTAGTTAGATAAAAGTAGCTTTACTGCCATCAAATTTTTCCTTTAAGTAAAAAAGATGGCATGTAAATGGCTTTGTGTGAGCTCTTCCCATGTCAGTTTGCTAGAATATTTGACAAGTTAGTTATTTTCCAGCTTTCAGTTTGATTAAACTAGCTTTTAATTTCATGAGGAACTCTTGCAATGGAGAAATTAAATGTTTAATAAATTTCAATTAAAAATCCCAGTACTGAATTAAATAAAAATGCATCTTAAACTTGAAATATCTTTGTTTCATTCAGTCATACCAAGGAAATCTGCAACACGGGATCTAGATACATCCCTTGATTTAATTTCCTTTCTTCTAAGACCACCGTATTATTCTTTTAGAATTATTGCTGAAAAGTGTGAAGGTGTGCGTTACCATGTGGACTGCCAAAAGGGTTTGAAAGGACTTTTTGTCTGTTAGCAAGAAAAAGATTCTCCATCTGTTGTCTACGTGGAAATGTTATCATTTTCTTTCCAACCATAAACTTATTTTAAAGACATTATCGGAGTCCAGAGAACAGCCTGAACAAAGAAATAGGTCATTATATATAAACAAGCAGCTTTCAGAAAGATTGTTTTGCAGCTTGTCCTGTACCTGCGGATGCCTCTTGTGAATTCTGCTGTCGCCCCTGCTGGGAGTGAGGCTGTGCTCATATTTAGCTCAGGAATATGGTACAAGTCACAGAGGTAGAGCAGTGAGTGAGCACTTTCTTCCAGCAAGCCTAAATGGTGAATGCAGTTTTATTCATTTTCTTTATGTCTTTAATGCCTTCACAGAGTTTATCTGTGTTTATCTATCTGTTTATCAGTCATGTCCAGCCTGCTACAGGGTGCAGATTCAAAAATGCAACACCCTCTGGATTCCTCAATCCACACGGGACTCTTAAAGTGACCAGTTTTAAGGATTCTTGGTTATTTGCTTCCTAGAGGACACCAGGTTTTGAAAGCAGTGAATTGAGCATAGAGATGTTTGAACACAGAAACGAGAAGCAGCTGGCTCCCTGGGACTTGTTCCAGGAAGAGGGACAGCAGAGAAAACAGCAGAAGGAATGCAGGAAGCACCAAGGCTGGCATTGCTGGAGGAGTGAAGAGAGAGAGGATCTGCAATTTACGCCATTATACAATTGCGTGGGCCTTAATGCTAAGACAAGATTTAAACAGAGAGGAGCCAGTTAAGACATTGGAAGATTAGCAAAGATGTCAATAGCATCACAGAGGATGGAAAGAGAGTCTCAGACCAGAGAAATGTTCTTTAGGTTAGTTTAGAACTGGTTTATGGCAACCTAAATGCCTGTGTCTATAAACTGGCATGTTTGTAAGTGGAACAACTCTCCCTTGATGAAAAGGTGCCTCGGCAGCAGCAGAGCTAGGCTGACTTTCCTCCCTGGGGCATATCCCTTTATACGCTAGTCTCAGATTCTGCTTTTACATCATGCCTTAACCTGTCTTTTCCAGGAATGAAACCACTTTCAAATCAGTTTAAACAAGGTCCAGATAACACTGAACATTAGGGGACTTACAAAGAGCAAAGCAATGAAAACATTTTATCTCCAAGTGTAAGAGGAGCCCAGTTCAAGAGAGTTGTTCTCTGCAGGGTTTGGGAATAAATAAACCCCAGCTGTTTCACTGACCTTCCTGGACACTGATGCTTCCCTCCTCCGAATGCCACAAAGCTGTCCAAGAAAGCATTCTTCTCTAAATTTGCCTCTTTCCAACGATCCTGTGGGAAGAAACTTTTTTTTTTCCAAATCAGCCTTATATAAATAAAGCTTAACTTTATTTCTCCAGGCTAAAAATGACCTTGGACAGCTAATCCTCAACACAAAGTTGCACTAATGCTATTTTTTTGCATTCAACCTGTTAGTGTTAGAGTCTGGATTCAGAAGTCAGCACCAACTCAGGGAGAGAAATGAGGGTCCCACTTGAAACATACTTAGTACTGGAGGGGTTTTCAAAATCACCCCTGAAGTGTTCTTCCTATAGGTCCCCATTTTTCTAAATCCTGCATCTTGAGCTATTGGAATGCCTATAAAAATGTGCAAATCAAGATACGTGCAAGGTGTATGAGCTGTCACATGAGAGAAAGGCAAGGATTGCCCAGCCCCATTCTCAGGTTCAAGCCAGTGTGGGAGAAAATGAACTCTTCTCAACAAAACCAGCCTGTCTGTAAAAAAATCTTAGCGGTGATGAAGCAAGGCGGTGCCATTTGGAACGGCAATGTCCGAGAGGTACTCACCTATTCCTCATGGAAAAAGGGTGAGTTTCTAAAAAACAAGCTAGCTTGATTTTTAGGAATAAAGTTACTAAAGAAATAAGCTGCTGCATCAAGGTTTCTGCCTAGGGTTTCAAACAGGCAGGAATTGTTATGAGGGATTTCAAATTGGTGACATTTGCTAGAGGGGACGTTTTGTTTAAATTACTCCTTGATGTATTTCTATAAAAAAGACAAACTGTTCTATAGCGGCTGGTGCTAAAAAGAGCAGTTACAAGCCTGCCCACACAGCCACCTGGAGTGGAATAATAATCAAGAAACTCTAGATGAGCTACTGAATTAGAAGAGCTAATACCTACCAGAAATCATTTGACTGGAAAGACCAATAAGCCTGCGTAACAAATCACAGGGAGAGTTCTTGGAGTTGGGTTCAACAGTGAAATCAGTGGGGTCTTTCCATGGTGGGCTTTGAATCAAGATCAAAATGATATAAAGTAGTACCATATTATCTGGAATATATAACTGAACTTTAAAGACTTGCTTATTCCTACAGGCTCCTCCTTTTTTTGCACATCTTCTCTGTATACAAGGCCATCCTGCAGACGATGGGGAATACCCAACTTTAAGCCAATTTGTCCATGTGCTTTTGTTGTGAAATAAGTGAAGAGGAGAAAAGACAGCAAAATACCCACGCTAAGAGCGACAACTTACAGGTTTGAACATTTCTGGATCAGGAAAATATTTTGGATTCCTGTGTAACCAATATGGCGATAACATCAGCATGTCACCTGCAGGGACGATGAAATTCTGAAAAGAAGAAAAAACTCTTAAGAAAAAAGAAAATCACGGGTTCAAGTCACAAACCAGTCCCTCCTTAGTACTTCTCTTCCATCAGCAGAAGGTGCTAACAGAGGGCAAGTGAGGGTGGTGAAGCCATGGTGAGCATATCACACGTTTGAAACTTCTTCTTGCCGCTGCCCTTTTTTTCCATAAGTAAGACCTGAACAGTGGAGAATGTGGAAAGACTATTTTGGTTCTAATTTGGTTTTTCAGGTATAGAAATAATAGAACTATTATTTCTGTCTTTCCTGCTTCTTGATGTATTGTGTGAACTGGTATTTTTTGCTAAATCTTTTGTTAAGCGCTTCCTTCAAAATGCAAAGAAATTCATAGAAAGACTTAGATGACAGTAGACCTTTATGGGACTTCTGTAATTTCTTAAATAGGCATGAGTGGTGATTCCTTAGGAGAATGTTTTTCTCCCAAATATTTATTTGTTAGACTCCTGAATACTGGCACTTCCCTTCTGAAAGGCAGTGAAGAGGACAATCAGAAATGAAGGAGTTTTATCAGTTGTGGTCCCTTCTACTGTATTTGTTGTGTCTGATTACTATTTCATATACCATCTGTATGGTATCTCCAATTCAATTCAATTCAATTCAATTCAATGCAATTCAATTCAATTCAATCTAAAGTAAATTTAAAATTGAAGGTAAGACTGTAAGCAAGAGAAGCAAAACCACTCTTAAATTAATGAAGATTAAATTAATGATGATCAATAAATCTGTTAAACCTAAACAGAATACATATGTGAGATTGTGGGATATCTCTACTATTTGAATTTTATCCAGATCTTTTGGGAGGCCCTTTTCCAGACAAATCATACAGCATCCTTTCAGGGAAAAACAAAAACCAACACAACTCACCTGAATTTTTATTGGTTTTACTACTTTCTTCGTGATTGCACCTGGAGACCTCAGCCGTATGGCCTCCAAAGTGCACCATTTAATAAAAGGGAGCTTCTTAAGGTCCTCTTCAGAGACTTCTATTTTATCTTTACCTGTTGTGGCATGAGAAAGAAGCCTCTGTGTGAAAATCAGATTTCATACTTGTTTTGATACATGCTGGCATGTCTTGCTTTAGACCTTCTGATGTAATACCTCACGACTTTAAGACCTTGTTTACACCCAGAAATTTTCTTTCTATTTCAAAGTAAATAAATTGACCAAAATCAGTACAATGCAAGAAAAGCCGTTGAAGAGAATTTACTAACTCGAAGGTAGCTGTAGATATGGCATTGGCCAGAAGAGGCCAAACAAAGGTCATCTTGGAAGTTGAGAGTCCCTGGACATTTTCAGTACTTTGGTAGGGCACTGCATGGAAATCTCAGGGTCTGTAGGCACCAAGACAAGGGATCACGGCTGAGCTCTTGGGGTATGTTAGCACCAGCAAATAAAACAGGGCCAGGAGAAAGGCTTAAGCACTGGTTCATGATTATCCTTATTGCTTAATTATTGACATGTTCCTTGATGTGGTTTTGACCCATGCCAACTAAGAGTCTTCCATGAAAGTCTAAGCATGGTTCAGGGGACTGCATATGTAAGTGACTGCTCCCAGTAGGTGACTGTTTTTTGAAGGAATGAGTCATGTGGGGGTGAATCATGCTGGACAAACTGGCCTCAGATGAGAGAAAAGAGAACAGTTCCTGGCCTGTTTTTCCACAAAATACCTGTAACTCTGGTGAACATCACACCATGAAAAGCAGCTGAATTGAAAAACCTCATCTGACCCTATCGTAGATGCATGAAAAAAGCACAAGACTGGTTAATACAAATCTAGGTCTAAATGACAGATGTGGAATGAAGAGACAAGTACATACAGTTCTTTTTCTACCTTCTTGTGATAACATCAAAGGTGTTCTTTGCTTAAAAATATGTCTTGAGCATACACTGAGTAAAGAACTCAGAGCTGGCTTGTGTGTTATCAGTTGTACCCGCAGCAGAAACATTCATTATTCCCAGCTATTGACCACTGGCTGTGTGCTGGGCCAACACAGAATTAATAATTTCTAGGTTCCAGAAGGACACGATCGGATTTATTACCTGCTTTGCCAAAAACAGAAGCCAGGTCTTCCATGATTTTCTTGTAAATGGAAGGATAAGAGAGTATGAAAACAAGGGTCCAAAATGCAATCTAAACAGAGATGAAAGTACTTTAACTTCGGAATATGGAACAGAATTGCAGTATCTTTGTAGCAAATCACAGAGGCAGGTGAAAACATTTGTACTTTTTTGTTGTAGTTGGGATGCAGAGGGAGCTGTGCTTCCAGGGTAAATCCACATCTAAGGGCTCAGATCCTGGGAGATTAGGTCTAGTCATCTGCTGTGTACTTATCTTCAGTGACCATTATATAGCCTTGGCTTTGAGCTTTGAAACACAGAATCCTTTCTTTAATTCCAAATAACTAGGTGTTAAAATGAATTACTATATCATTGTGTGTGATTAGATTTAGCTGCATGAATGGAAGAAAAATTAAATAGTAAATTCCTACTAATATTAGCAGAAATTAGGTTAAGTAATTTGCAGGGCATTGTCACAATGAGTCACGCTAAAACGGGCAGGAAAAGTTTTAATTAACAGCAAAACAAGCAGTAGTATATCCCCTTTAGAAATAATTTGCTAACTGATTATGCAATGAAGTTGAAAATCAAGAAATTTAGGAAAGGAGAAAATCCTCTTAAGTAGGATGAAACCAGAAGGACTTGCAGCACTGCCAGGAGTTTCTCTCCTCTTGCTGAGCTAGCGGGAGATGCAGTCTGCACACAGATCTGGTCGTGGGCCATCTGTGCTGGTGAGGGATGAGAACTCTTACTGTTATTTCCCAAATAGCCCCACGTGGATGCAGCCCTCCTTCTGCAAAACAAATCCGGTAGCTTAGTTTTGTTGCAGAGCACTTGGACCCTGCGGCTTCACTCCGTGGGCTGAGGAGGGGTAACTGAATTGTTTCAGGTAAAAGGGTTTAATGCACTTGTAAAAAATCCCCTTGGAAAGTGAAAGGCCTTTTTTCATCATTCGAGTCACCAGAACAGTGGTTGTGACTATTCTGAGAAACAACGAAATATCTGTATGTCTATTTACAGCTGAATATTACAGGAGTAAGTAATGATAGTGTTGTGGAAGGAATGTCAGTTATCCTGATAACAGGCAGCAGGCTATGCCTCTCACTTATACCAACATGTGAATCCACACAAACCTCACTGAAATGGATTAAATTCCTTTCGGGTAAATTGTAGTAATATCCAATCTACAAAAACCATAGATATATCCACTAGGAGTACATATAAAAATAACCCACTATCATTTTTTTCTAAATCACATCTGTTACAGACATAACTGCTGGAAAGAGCTTAGTCGTCACGGTAAATAAAGGATGTTTTTGCTGCTATGGATTTTTCATCTGAGAAATTCCTATAAATGTCTTTGGTCAGCCTAAGCTGTGTTAGATATATTGGGCTTGTTAGCATACATATATCTGTATCATTAATCCATCAAATCCATTTCTAACATAGACAAAACTTAAGCAGCAGTAGAATCAAACTATTGTTTTTCTTGCCCTGAAGCAACACTGGCATTTGTACAGCAGATCCCCCAAAGCAAAAGAGTCAAAATGACTCAAGGATTTACACACAGATGAAGTTACTCTATATTATGCTTTTGATATTCTCTACAATGGATAACACCAGGCTATTTAAAATAGACTCTCTAGTATAATACAGCCACAGTGCTTCAAAATAGAGTTTAATACTCTTCACAGCTTAAGACTGTGATCTTAATAGCTATGAGACGTATGTTCCTGAAATGTTATTGTAGGGGACATAATAATTTAGGAAAAATACAAGAAGAGCTTCTCTTGTCATTGCTTCTGTGACATTGCAGTCTGGGTATATTTGTAGTGATGCATGTGGGCGTGATAATCCCGTCTTTGGAATACATGCAGTGTGTGTGACCTCTGGTTCAAAGTCTTTGCTTCCCAAATACGGGCTTTTGAGCAGGTTAGAGAGAATGTGTTTCTGTAGCTGATGTACTTACAGGGACAGAATTTGCTTGGGAAGCCCAGAGCATTAGGAGACCATAATTGGGACCCAGATGTTTTCCTTGCAAGTTATCCAGGAGATGTTGCAGTAGTGTCTGTTATAAATAAAAGATAATAATGTGTATATCCAAAAAATATATTAAAATCTAGTTTAGGGTAGTGCTTACTAGAATTCAAGGATATAATATAAGACTAGTTTATCAAAGAGAAGTAATGTTAGCTATGGTTTTTTTGCAGTCACAAGTAGAGATGACAGCTGTTAAGAGAAAGTGAGACTCACTTATAGGCAGAGGGCCAGAAGAAGTCAAAGCAGCACGTGAATCCCTACTGAATACTTGCACCGCCCTCCATTTTCTTAAAGTTTTTAGGGAATCTGGTTCTCTCGCTCCCCATTGTTGCTTGTATGTGGAAGAAAGAAAAAAGAAATCTCTATTCTTTTTTAATTCCTGCTCTACTTCTCCACTTCAAAGAACCTGAAAATGGGACTGAACAAGTTGAATGAATGGAAATGAAGAAAATGTTCTCTCTGTTCCTGCCAAAAAGGCGCTTATTATGAAGAGATGATCTGATACATCAGCAAAGTCCCTAGTTCCATGTGCTTTTTTAGACCTAACCATTGACTTCAATGGCTTGATATTCTTTGAAACTACAGCAACTGTGCAATGTTCTAGGATCAGCTTTTGTTTATAGTATTTCCTTAAATACAGGGCAACCATGCATTCAAGGCAAAGCTTCCTGTCTACTTTTCAGAGGGGAAAAGGCTGACCTGGAACAAAAAATGACCACTTTTTTCCAAATTCCCACCCAATCTACAACACCGAGCTCGTGCCTCCTACTTCCTGCACCTTCTTACTTCCCACCATCCCCTCTCCAGCCTTCTCTTTCTTTCCGTTATTCTGGTTTATTTTATGAAAGAAATTGTGGTATGTAAAGCTTTTAAAGTCTAAATAAAACACGGGTTGTTTAATGATTTGTTCTATAATCATTTGGTAGATCAAAATTCCCAGGCCAGTCTGCCCTCATATTTGTCAACTGTATAGACAGAATTCCTGCCATAGCTAAGGAGAATAACCAGGGGGACAACTTATCACAGCTTTGACACAATCAATATTTAGGGTACTTGGCTTTCAATCCAGTAATCTGCTATTTTCTACTAGCCTGGCTGCTGGAGGATCTACTCACTCTACACCAGGGTTTAAAAATAGTACATGTAAGGTTTTGAAATTTCACAGCACGGTGCCCTCAGAGAAACAACTGAAGAGGTCTTTCTCTCACTTCTTTCAACTGCTCACTGCAACTGCGATACCGCAGGCTGGCAATGGGTCAGAGCTCTGAACCCTTGGCTTAAAACTCCCCAGAGGAAGATGTTAATTGTCAGAATTGTAGAAAACAAACTGAATTGAGGAGTAGGGCTCAAAATTATGGGTCTGACCTAATATAGGTAACAGCAATAATGGACAATTAAGGTATTCAGCTATCAAAGCTGACATATTTGGCTTATTCTTCCAGTACTGAAATAATTCCTGCCCTCTATCGTTTCAGTCAGAATATACAACAAAGTCATCTTATTTCGTAGCCTCGGATGTTTACCTTGGATGTGGTCTCTGAAGGGTTGGTCCTTTCAGCATCTGACACTACTTTCTCAAATAATTTTAGAAGCCATTTTTTGGATTTAGACCAGTTCCTGTGAAGAAAAGCAACAAACAAGAAGCACTTAACTGAGGCAGCACAAACCAACATTGCCTTTTCCATGAGCAGGACTCCTTGGTTTCTTTCCAAAAGCCCCTGGGCAGCAGTCAGTTGATGAATAGTTAAGTGTCAATCTGACTGACGGTAGTGTTGACTTCACCGTGGCCAGACTTCATCTTACGTCCAGGACCTGTGGCTGCAAGATTCCTAGATTTTCGTATCTGTTTCACTATGGGTTTTCATTGTGGCTTTGGACAATTGCTTAGCTCAATCTTTTCAAGAATGACCTCCCCTAAGAAAATAAAGGGGACATTCTTAAAGCATCCTTATTTCTTTCTGAAGGCTATTTTGAGGCGCTTAAGGTACTGTCGTGGCCCTGAGAGCATTGGCAGGCTCCCTTCCTTGGAGATTGGTTGCCTTTACCCAAGGTAAAGCAGACAGAGCAGTCATGTAACCTGGGACCAGTCTTCTGGGAAAACAGCTAGGTGTGGGAAAGAGCACATGCCTTGTTGGGGACCCCCTCCTCTTGAGACTCATGTTTAGGCCTTTGCCTTTTACCCTGTTCTGCTCCCTGGCGGGTTCAAGCTGGACCCTGCCCACCTAAGCAAGGTGCTTTATGCCAGGAAAATGCATGAGACAAGGTGAGGACTTTTTTGAAGCACCTAGCTGAAAGCCTGCCTGACCCAAGGACGCACCATCGATAAAGACAGCGCATCATCCTCCAGGGAAAATGTCTCTCGCGGTTGATATCCCAGCAAGCAAAATGCCTGTAATGGGTACACCATGAGCATTATCTCCACTCCGTTACCTCAGGAAGCACTCGGGCATCTGAGAAGCGTATTCAAAGTCCTCATCATACTTCAGAAAATGTTCTTCAAACTCCTTGATTTCAGTCTGACTTGTCGGGCAGATGCCTCTCCCGAACAAAGTGTTCACCACTGCTGGATACATGATATGCCTGCAAGGACGAGATCCTCATGACTTACAGGCCATAGGGAAGCTGCTGTAGCAGTTTTAGGTCAGGACACGGTGTGTTGAATTGCCAACACTAGAAATGTGGGATTCAAGCATCACGCCAGTATGGAGGGGCTGGCACAAGGCTCATACCTCACTCACACCTTTATTGCAGATTTTAAGCAGAAGCTGGGATGATAAACGGACCTCAGGCTGGTCCTCTGCATGTGGCTGAGCTTCATCAGTTAGCGTTTGGTCACTTGAACAGTGGCAGAAAGTTCCTGGGTGCTGAGGTTCCCTTCTCCCCATTAACCACCTCTCTTATTTCAGGTTCGCCCATGTGGACCTTCCTGACATTGCACAACCCCTTCTGCAACCAGACACCCTGAGAAATCTTTCCTCTGGCTGCAGCTTTGCTGGAGTGAACAATGCTTTTGTTGTTTTCTTTTTATCTTGCTCCTTCCCTATTTGCTCCTCTGTTATCCTGCAAACTCTGAGCTCGTTTCCCAGCCCACTTCACCTGTACTCTTGAGCTCTGAGAAACTCTTATGCAGTCTTCGCTGGGTTCCAGCAACTGCTAAACATATTTCAGGCAGTGGCTCCTTCACTTTCTTGCTTTTCTACAGATCATAAGGAAGATGGAGCCACCTGCTGGCTCTGTGGATTTAATTTTGCAGCTGCTAAATAACAATTATCCAGGGCATTGCATTCCGATTCTATCCTGTGTTGTCTGTCAAAACCATAAGAACAGATTACACTCAGCACAGATTTACTGTGGATGACTCTTACAGATTCTGTAGTTTATCATCTAGGCTATGACTTTTTTTTTAGACAAATAGCAGCTGATTCAGATTTGATGACCAGTGTCCATGACAGCCATGGCAGTGGGAAGGATGCCCCATTCCCCAAGGCCGCAGCAGGGAGCCATGCACGTTTCACGTAGGACCTGTACACCCATGCCACCACAGGCTCCCACGCCATGTTGTGGACCACTGTCTGTGCTGCTGCCAGTACAGCGCAGAACAACAGGTCCATCCCTGCCCTCAGAAACTTGAGCCCAGGTAAAAAACCACAGATGGATTCAGACAGGGGAATAACAAGAAAATGTGAGCCAATATTAGCATACCGGGCAGTGGCGTAGCATGCTAACGATTTGATGACTGTTGGTTTTGTTCACAAGACGCGGACATGACTGATCTCAGAAGACAGGTGGGGGAACACCATGTGGGGGTTTGTACCCCAATATTGGGACTGAGGTTTCAAAGCCCCTTTCCCCCACATCTTTCCCCAGTTAATCCAAATTGCAGTAATTGAAGTGACAGGTGCTCAGTGTTTTAGCTGCAGTAAAAAGCTGTATCTTAAATGTATTATATAGAAAAAGTCAGCAAAAGTCAACCTGGATGTGAGGTCTCAGAAATAGGTCCAAGCCAAAGGCAATATTTAACTTGAAGTCCTGACGGACAGGCAAGATACAGGTGTTGTTCCTGACCATCAGGAAGCAGGAGGAGTTAAAAGCTCTGTTGTTGTCACATGAAACTGTCAGTAAAGGGATTTTTTTTTTTTTTACGTGAAGGATGAAGTTCTGGCAGCAAAGTCAGTTGTAGAGGCCTTATTGAAGTTTTGGGCTAGGCTTGGCCCAAAACACACAGGGAAAGTTTTCATCCTGCTGAAGACCAAGCATTTTGTCTGTTCATAAGTTCTTTATAAACACGTGAAGCTTTTATCCCATCTTTTGGGAAATCTTTTGGGAGTTTGTTGGAAGATGCTGTGTTTTCTTGTAATTCAGGTGTTTCTCCTAGCTGGGAGAAACACCTTTAGATGAAACCCTGCCCGCTCTGTGAGCCACCTGAAACTGTGAAGCAGTGATGAATATGCTGCCACAGCTTTCCTAAGACTTGTGAGCCTGACCTCCCCCTGCTTTATGGTGACATCCCTGCTCCCGTACAGGATACACATGTGTTACAGATGTGCTGCAAAACTCCCTTACCTTACCAGGTGATTGAGGTCACCTGTGCCCTTCGTGCCCAGCTGTGCCATGTGCTCACATAGTTCCTTACACAAAGTGCCCATGAACATGTGCAGGTTAGAAGGACCCATTTTTCCCTTCATCATGCTGTAGAGGTTACCATGGTTCTGATAAAACGCTTCCGCAGGGACAGAAACTAAATGCAAAAAGAAAGAGAAACATGTTTTGGAAAGCAGACGAAAGACAGTCACAGAAAGATAGAGTGAAAATTTTTACACATAACTCGTGACACTAATTTAAATGCCTTAATCCTCGTTTTCCAAGAGTGAAATTCCCAGGAAGTTCATTCTAACCCTGTAAAGATTTTGGTGAGCCCTCTGCTTCTACCAGCCTGTGTAACATCTTCCTGCCTCATGAAGCTTCAGTGCCAGGATCAACAATCCAGAGGTTTCCCCCGAGCTTCGGTGTGGCTGTACAGAGAAGTGCATGCGCTCCGCAAAACTGACTGAAATGAAAAATAAACTAACCCAAGAAAAAAAAGTTTGAGTCTTCATGCTATAGTACATTGTCTCAGTCCTATCAGGAGAGGCTGAGAGAGCTGGGACTGTTCAGCCTGGAGGCTCAGGGGGATCTTATCAGCGGGGATAAGTATCTGGTTATGGGAGTAAAGAAGATGAGGCCAGGCTCTTCTCAGGGCAGGAGGCAATGGGCACAAATGGGAATACAGGAGATCCCACTGAGACATAGGAAAGTTTTTATTGTGAGGATGGTCAAACACANTATTGTGAGGATGGTCAAACACAGGAACAGGTTGCCCAGAGAGGTTGTGGAGTCTCCATCCTTGGAGAAACTCAAAACCCAACCGGACACAGCGCTGAGCAACCTGCTGTCGCTGACATTGCTCTGAGCAGGGACTTGGACTGGGCTGATGCCTTCCAGCCACAGGGATTCTGTGATTCTGTGATTTAATCTCTCTGCCAAGGTGCATCCCTCTCATTTCACAGTCCAAAATTGCCAAACAACTCAGAGAATTCCTGTCTGTGCGATTCCACGTGGATATAAGCACGTGAGCTGATGGTGCATGCCACTGTGGATGAGATATGTACCTCATCCCTCTTTAATGACTGTTTTATTGCACGGTAACAACTAATTATTGCTGCAGGCTGATTTTCAAATTAACTAATAGGACAACATACTATTGCTCCAAACCTCGTACACAAAGGTGGAGTGTCTAGCCACAGGAAACGACCTGATCTCAAACTCGGGTTGCTTAATGCTAAAAGTAATAACAGTCCCTGGATCAGAAACCTTTGATCCCTTGAGACTGAATCCAAATCACTTTGCAGGCTTACAGTGCTGGATCCACAGGAAGGAATTTAATTTCGCCTTCATTTCGTAGCATGGTCATGGGTTAAGATAAGCATTTAAGGCATGATCCAAAAGCCAATGGGCTTTGGATTGGGATTTAATGTTCCTGGGTAACTGGATTTGATTCCCATTTAAAAAAAGAGCTAGGTCTCATTTACCTGCATTCTCGACAGCTTGCTGTACTGCCTGTTCAAAATTTAAGTCTTTAGATTTAAAAAATGCTTCAGTTCCTTCTTCCTCAGTCACAAAAGTAAACCGTTTTCCCAGAGCGAATATTGTGAATACAGGCCCATGCTGGAACAAACAAAGATTTCGTATTACTGTATTGTTAACATGCTTGACGGGAGCCGCAGCAGGGCCTCGGCGCTGCTGAGAGGTGAGGAGGGAGGAGCTGGTCCTCCCTGCTCTCTGTACGCCTTGGCTCAGGGGTGCACAAAGATGAACATGAATCAGACCAAAATTTGTCAACTTAGGGACCAGAAGGGAACACCCCAGGGGCCTGCCTGACCTCTTGCAGGGTAGAAGAGATTCCTTCCCCAAGATCAATATTTTATATTTGAATTACATTACAGTTCGAAAAATACAACCTACCTGGATTTAAAGAACTCAAGTGATGGATTATCTGCTGCATCCCTTGGCTGCCATAGCAAAGTACCCACATTGTAAAAATCCATAATCCTACCTATTTCAATCTACATTTATTTAACAAAAGCTCTCACCCCTGCATCCTTTTAATATATTTTTTTAATTATTTTCTAGTTTAAAAGTTCTGCTAATACAATCTCTTTCTTGTAGAAGGGTTTAAAGATTAATATCCAAATAGCTAACAACTTTGTTGATACTTACATTCAGGGAAAGTATTTGATACCATAAATCATTCTTTTGTTTTCTCTTAATCTAATATCCTAGCGCCCTCTCAAAACTTTCAGCAATAGGTATTCAATTCTGAATTCCTACCTTATGAAAAAGATCACTGATATCTGTAGGTACTCTAACTAGCAAACAAATGTGCAGTACGTACTGCCTGTCAGATTTAGGCATAAAAGTCAAAATTAGGAAATGAAGCATCTTCACCATCTTTTTCTTACTGCAGGCGATTTCTGCTCACATGTAAAAGGCTTGGAAATCAAAAGCCCAGCGTTTACATTTAGATGCACACCACCTTCTTTTGGCAAAGTTATTGTACAAATGGAAAGGTTTGGGGGGTTCCTAACATCTCTTGGAATATCAGGGAACCTGATTTTCTTTTCCTGATTTTCTTTACATTGCTGACAAGGGTGAGAAAAAGATTTCTGTTGATCTCTTTGGAGTACTGAAAAGCCTTGAAACCTCCTTGCTCACACGGCTTATGCCACTGACTTGAACCATTCCGTGTGTTGTCTGTGTCTGTATTGTAAAGGCGCCTTCATCAAAAGCTCTTTGAAGCCAAGGAAAAGATTCCTCTTGACATCAATTGAATTTTGATTGTGTCCTTCAAATGTAAATTATTAAAGGAAGAATGACTGTTTAAACTCTCCGGGTGATAATAAATAAAATATTGTTTTAATTGCTAAGGTTGGATTTTTATGGATAATAGCAAGTCCTCATCATCAGGCTGGATAAAAATCAGTGAATTTATACCGTGTTTGTTTTAAAATCAAATTTTTTTAATTTTAAATTATCATTAAAATGTACTTAAGCTAATTTAAAAATAAAATTAAATCTGAACTAACAACAATCTGCAATAAAACTTAATTATTCAATTAAGGTTGCACTCAATTAAAGATTGAAACACTTTATTTTAGATGATTACGTGTGAGCAAGATGCCGAAGTTCCCATTACAGACAATAGAGATGGAGTCTATGCAGCCGGAGGAGCCTAAAAAGCGATTCATCTGACCAGCTACTGCACACCTCTGGTTATGAAGGTGAGCTGAACCGCCCTCAGACTCCACTCACAGGACTGACTACGTGTCCACTGACCACCAGTAGAGCTTGGACGTCTTGCTTACCTGTAAACACCTACACAAACTATCTGGTTTTGACTCTCATCCAATGTACTGCAACCTATTTAGAATAATTGTAATCAAAGCAATATTCAACAAAATTGAAACTAACAAAGAACAAGTCAACTCCATTGAACAGCGGCACAGTGATGGTGGATATTCAAAGACACATCCTTCAGAAAGCAGAATTTTGTGTCCAAATAGGAAATGGCAAATAAATATCATATCTGATAAATCAAATGTAAAATTAAAATACTAAAAAAGCAAAAATATTAAGAAATTAAAAAACTAAAAAAGGTTTGAGGATCAAGATGCTAATGGCAATCCCCACGCCCATTAATAAAGACTTCTCCGAACATAGCAGATGCAGGAAGTCTCCCAGTGTGTTGTCGAACCTGATAAATGCTCAAGGTGTAAAGAAACCAAGTGGGGAAGCAATCTGAGTTAGCAATCGCACCACTTTAAGACAAATCCCACCCAGGAGCCTTTCACTGCGAGGGACGGACTGAGACCTTGTTTCGAAGGAAGTAGAATAGAATTCAACAAGTGCTAGGTAAATCAGTGATAAATATTTCCATTCAAAACTCTAGGGGGATTAAAATAGGAAGTTGCAGAACTACCTACCGTGATCCGTTAAATCACCCTCAGCAACAGGGGGATAGGCAGGCAAACGTGGTGCCTTTCTCAAGGGCTCCTGAAGGAGGACCTGGGAAGCCTCAAAGAGTCATTCCAGTACTCAGCAAATTTTTACAAGCATTATCAAAGACCAGGATTAGGAGAGGATAAATAGGATGTACTGAAGAAGAGCCTAGTAGGATGTGTGGCCTTAAACGTATTCCTAATTCATTCCTTAGAAGAAGGAATAAAAAGTTTGCGCATAATCTGGAGTCATTTGGAAGTCTAAACTATGAGAAGACCTAGAAACATCACAGAAGAAGGCGGCCTAGAAGAATCACATTCTGAAATGACCCCTAGATCTATTATACAAGTGCTAGTAATTAATTTAGAGCTCTCATCTTGCTAGGAAAGGAGCGGAGAAAGGACAGCAAATACCTAAACCCATCCTGTGCTCACACCTTCAACTTAACGTGTGTCTGCCCATTCCACCTCAGTGGGATATACGGAGCTAGAAAAAGCAAAGGGATGGAGAACAAGAATGAGCGAAAGGTTCATTAAAAGGAGACTAAGTGGATGTAGATCCCAGGAAAGGTGAAAAGAGAATAATTATTCCCAGTTTCTCATAAAGTAAAAGCTAATGGGCTTTCTTCAACTGGTTCATGGTTAAATTATGGATTCATTGCTGTGAGATGCTGTGGAAGCCAAAATCACACCCAGGGTAAAACAAGGGGTTAGGCTATCATAGTCAGGTCATCTGGATGCAAATTCCAGCCTAGAAAACTGTTGACAGCCAGATGCTGGGAAGGAAAAGCAGAAGGCGGCATTCTCTCGTCTGGGTGTGCTCCTTACTCCCTGTTACTGAGCGTCTACTAACAGCTGCTATTCGGGACAGACACCTGAATAAACAGACTTTTCATCTGTCCCGGTATAATTATGCTGATGTTTTAATGTCATGAAAACAGTTACCGGAACAAGCTGTCACAGCATTTACCATCGCTGTGTTATGGGTGGGTACCAACGAAGCGTGGGCATTGCCTGCCAACACTGCGTCCCAGTTTACTGCTCTGCCTGAAACAGCATTTAAAGAGACCTGATGACACACAGAGATAGAGAAAGCAAAATAAAAATCCTGTTAGGATTTAGGGCCTATGAAGCTGCTGTCACTTATGAAAGCTCTTTCTTTCCCAAAGACTGGGAGACACCGCACCAAACAGCAGTGCCGTGATGAGAGGCTGATCTAAGCTTGCATGAAAGGGACGCTCCAGAGAAATAAAAACTTCAGAAGGACGTTCTCCACAGCCCCAAAGGAAGGAAATCAGGGGAACAGCCATTTTTCCCAGGGGCACTGCCAGGCAGGGAGCAACCACTCTCGGCTGCAGCGCTGTCAAGACTCAGGTTGGGAGCTGGGTGCACTGGGCTGGTTTTCTCTCCTTTGGCATGCCCACGCACACGAGTTCAACGCCATGTGTGTCCTCTCTCTCTCAGGGACTTTAGAATTTTGGCCTTCTGTGCGTGGCACCAGGGTCACAGACCATTAGCAACTCAGCTGTGGACACTGTCTTCAGAAACGCTCCACCAGAAGCCTTGTCCCCTTCTCCAGCCTGTTTCCCCTCCACCAAACCTCATGCAGGACGCACGGCCCTTGCCGTGTAACCCAGCCAGCCATCCCTCACGCAGCCACACGCCGCGAAGAAGGCTGAGAGGCATCTACCCCAGTCCTGAGACGGGGCACCATGTCCCAAATGCAATCAACACACTGAGAGCAACGTTTGGATCCACAGGTCCATACAACAGTGCAGAACAATCTCATGGGTTTAACTGAACTTTTCTTGTTAGCTTAATTAGCAATCTGATGAGAAGCATTTGAAATTCCTTACTAATTCTTATCCTGTTCGCCAGGCAAAGTGGAGGACCACATCCTTTGAAGCCCTCATGAAGCAGCTCTACATGTATTTTGTGTTGTAGGGTGGCTCCAGTTACCCACCCCGCTCGTCTCAGACCGCCTGCAAAATTCCTTTAACTAGCCAGGAAGCTCTGGGAGGAAGAGGTGCCGTCTTTTATTAGACCAGAGATTAAATATTTTATTAGAGCAGGGGATCTTTCTTTTCTTAGACCCACTGATGACACAAGGGGAAAAACAGACAATTCTTCCCGCCCACGTCTTCTTCTGTAGGAGGAAAACAGAAGCAGCGAACTTCAAGCAAAGCGCAGGTTGGAAGTAGTGGAAGTCCGGCGTGTTACTCCAGGGCTCGAGAGAAAAAGCAGCGAGGGACACACACAAAAGGCACAATAGTAAGAAAGTTAACTGTTTAAGAAAGAAAAAGAAATGAGTGTCACTTTGTCGGACCGAAGGATTAATCCAGGCGAGGAATTTTCTAATTGCCACATTATTGCAGATGTATTTTGCAACCCTTGTAATGCCTGCTAATGACCCCTTTGGCAGCAGCACCTGTTTTCCTTGGCTGTACGATGCTACAGTGCCTACTCCTTTACAAGGGAGGAGGCAGGAAAAGGCTTATTTTTCGTGGCATCAGCACTTTGTGCCAGCGTGGGAGGTGGGGAAGGAGGGAGGGAGGGAGACAGACATGCCTGGGATGTTCGAGGAGAGGAAGGCGAGAGCAAGAGAGGAGCCCTTCCCAGAGACAGGGAGACTGCCAGATGACCGTGCTGCAGGCAGGCAGCCAGCCCGGGGGTGACGGATGGAAAGGTCCCTCTTGGCCCAGGGGGACCGCAGGGAGAGGTCACAACTCGTGAGGATGCTGAGTTGCTGGACTAAGAAAGAAGTCAAAGGAAAAGTCCTATCTGCAAACACACAGTAAAGGGGAGATATGTAAGAAACCCTCCTCTTTCAGCTTTCCCTTATTTCGAGTTTTCTCCCATTGAAAATGTTTCTTGTTCTAGTTTCTGTCCCAACAAAACCTGGTGTATATAAAGTCCTCCAAGTGCTTCTGGTGTGTTCAGATGTGGCAGCAGCTGCCATAGCACCACCAGCAGCCTAAAGGGTCTCCAGGCAAACGAACATCAAAATTAATGGACCCAGAGCCGCTAAGTTTGCATTTGTATTTCAATACATTCTTTAGTACGTAAAAGTTTTGCTCATTCAGTCTGTGAATGAACTCCCAAAAAGGACTCTTCTGCCAGCTTTGTTTTAAAATTTCATCTAATAAATTTTGCTAAAAGCTTCCTGGGAAAAAAAGGCAACTAAAGGCAATCTTATCCATGGTGAAACATCTGTCCCCAAAAGGGGTTGCACTGGAAAGGATGGTTTACCAGGTTGCTTTAATGTGGTTGCCACCAGGGTATGTTTTCAATAGAACAAGGAGGTTCTCTAACAGCCTCGTATCTGAAGAGTCAAAGAAATACTATGATTTCTTTTCCTGAGTGAGGCTTGATCAGTTTATTTAAAGGATTACATGACATGGTATAGTAAGAGAAATGTAAGAGAATGAACAGGAAATAGTAAGAGAATGGACAGGAATGAGTTGTCTTCCAGTCCTACGTTTCTGCCCTAAGATGAATGAACAAGTAACTGATCACGGGATGCACAGATGAAAGATACAGGAAGGACAGAGCAATAAGGTTAAAACCGGCCTGTTAAGCTCAAAGAAGCCAAGGAACTCCAGATCTTACTCTGAGGTGCACCAATGTGCTTTCATACAAGACCGACAGCTCTTGATGTTCTTACACCTCATACTTCAGCTGATTATACCTGAACCTCTGTTTTCATTTAACACCACGAGTTTAACAACCGTGGCTGCAAGGAAGTACTTACAAATATGAAAACTAAGAGTTGAAAATGAGAGAGAATTTTTTAAACATCCAGTAGTTATTAATATTTGTTTTTCAAGTTTCAGGATGTTACAGGGGTTTCATTTTTAGCTATTTTTTGCAAGTAGTGGCCTGTGCGATCCTTCAGTTTGGAACCCTTGAAGCTGACTATATTGCATCAGTAGCAGGGGGGTACCATCACCGAACAGAAATGGGAAGATGGGGTTTCCGTCAGTTAGTATTATCTGCCTAGAAATTAAGCATCTAATCTAAATTAACCATTTAGGCTCTCTCTACCAGACAGACATGGAGATAGAAAGGCACTTCCAGGGGGTAAATCTTTACAGCTGTCTTTGGTAATTTTTTTTAGGATGGAAGAAGTTGCGTGCCAAGCATGCCCGTGTCTCCCTTGAATGTTGAGGGACACCAGCTGGTACGCAGAAACATCACCTAACTTTAGGCACACAAATAATTAGTGTCCTGGTCCCGGCGCCCGCAACAGGGCTTTCCACATTATCTGAAACCAAGATTAACAGGTAGCCAGACTGCAAAAGCGAAACAGCAGAGGTGCTGGGTCCAAACAGGGTGACCACAGCGCAGAGATCGTGCCTGGATCCCATCCACCACTTAGCAAAGTTACTGGTACAAAGCCGATCCTTCACCAGCTAAATGCTTCTGACGTTATAAAATGTGACAGCAAAGGAGCAAGCCTAATGCAGGGGTTTCTCCTCGCCTTTCCCCTCGCAGGCAGCCACCCTGAGCACGCACCCACGAGCAGGCACGCCGCCACAGCCGTTACCTTGCTTCTAGCTTGTTCTATAAACTCCAGAGGAGCTTTCCCAAACTGAAACGCAGCTCCGAACCAAGGGATCCAGCCCCTGATGCAGGGAGGGGAGCTGGGGTTTCTCAGCCGAGACAGAACAGCCTTGACAATAAGAAGTCCCAGGATCGCTGCCAAGAGGAGAGCGAGAGCCATTTCGCCTCTTCGCTGCCTGTCGCAGCAGCTGCTCCGCCTGCCGCAGCACCCGGCACCACCGCGCTGGCCGGGATTACCCGAGTCAATGAATGGGGCCTCTTTTATCAGTCTTGCCAGCTGATCACTGCCATGGAGACACGACGTCAAAGCACCAAGCAGCCCAGGGGACAAGCCCTTGTTTTGGAAAAGGCAGAGCCAATTGTCCTCCGCTCTGGGACGAGGCCCAACTCCGCTGCTTGCAAAACTTAGATGTTGCTGTGACAAATCCTTGAACTTTGCACCAGCTGCTGGAGGGCTACGCGGGCAGCCAGGGACACCGCCAGGGACACTGTGGCAGAGCTGTGTGTCACTGTCTTCAGTTAAAAAAAAAAAAAAAAAGGTATTTTTTGGCAATATCAGGATTACAAAGCAGAGAGGCTGTGATTTGCAGACATTTAGCTTTCAGTGAGGTAGATGGCAAGAAACTTCACCTGAAGCAGTGAGCCTTACGAAAGGGGTCTCTCGCCTTTCTGAGATCATCTTGTTAAAGGCCAGATGTGTGCCCAGCGTCTGAGGAGCAGAGAAAGGCTTCAGAGGTTGAACTGACAGTTCAAAACCTGCCGGTGGTCCCTATGATATCACTGCAATGTCAGAAGACAAGATTTCAGAGAGGTCAGGTTGCTTTCTTCGCGTATGTGGAAGTGGCACACCAAAATTATATACAGAATTCATGAAGTATAAAAAACCTGGGAACTGCTCTCACAGCCTCCCCCTGCACACCCTCAGCAAGTCTGAAGACAATACAAACCCAGGAGGAGTAGCTGATAGACCAGATGGGCGTGCTGCCGTTCAGAGGGACCTCAACAGGCTGGAGAAACGGGCAAACAGGGACTTCATGAAGTTCAGCAAAGGGAAATGCCGCATCCTGCCCCTGGGGAGGAACAACCCCATGTACCTGTCCAGGCTGGGGGCCACCTGGGTGGAAAGCAGCTTTGCAGACCTGGGGGGTCCTGGTGGACACCATGTTGAACATGAGTCAGAAACGTATGTGCCTTTGCATTCAGCAGCACCCTGGGCTGCATTAGGAAGAGCGTTGTCAGCAGTACAAGGGTGATCTTCCCTTTCTGAGGAGTGCTGGGTCCAGTTCTAGGCTCCCCAGTGCGAGAGACATGGACAGACTGGAGTGAGTCCGGTGAAGTTCCAAGAAGTTCATAAAGAGGTTGGAACATGTGTCATTTGAGGAGAGGCTGAGAGAGGTAGGACAGTTCAGCCTGGAGAAGAGAAGGCTCCGGGGGTTCTTACCAATGTGTGTGAACACCCGAAGGCAGGGTGCAGAGAACGGAGCCAGACTTTTTTCAGTGGTGCCCAGTGAGATGTCAAAAGGCACTGGGCACAAACAAATACAGAAAATTCCACTTAAACTTAAAACTATTTTTTTTATATTGTGATGGTGGCCAGACACTGGAACAGGTTGCCCAGAGAGGCTGGGGAATTCTGGGAGGCATTCAAAATCCAGCTGGACACAGTCCTGAGAGCCCATTCTAGGTGACCCTGCTTTGGGCAGGGTTTTGGACTAGCCAATCTCCAGGTCCCTTCCAACCTCAACTGTTTGGGGTTTTTTTGGTGATTGTCTTCTTTTGCTTTGGCTCTTTGTCCAAATCTCTCTTCTGCTCAGTCCTCAGGCCCAGACTCCTTGGTTGAACAAGCCCTGCTCAGCCTTTCTAGCTCTTCTTCTGTTCCTTCCATAGACAAGCATCCAGCTGTACATCACATCTTAACACTTCTCCCTTTACTGTATACTATCCTCACACATGCATTTCCTTTTCAATAACTCTCAGCCTTTCTGGCTCTGCCCCCAGAGCTGTTTCCCCATGTCCTTCCTCCTGAACCCTACTTAAGTCTGTCCCATTCTCTTCATATCTGTGCTCCCAAATCTCACTAGAATAAAACCACGCTGGTGTCTGACTAAGAGGTAGACTTGGACTGTGCTTAAACTTGTCCTCGTGTATGTATTTATAATATTTCAATACTTACTAACCCAGAGGCCCTACCCACTCACCAGCTTCATGTATTTTACTAGGAGAAGGATATAGTTCATTGCTACTATATTTTGAAACGCCATACCTTGGGAACACAGCACCGTTCATATGGTGCACAATTTGTACACCGTTTTGTATGAACACGATCATTCCATTGTCTACCTGGATTTTAGTAAAGCTTTTGACACAGTTTCCACAGCATTCTCCTGGAGAAACTGGCTGTTCATGGCCTGGGCAGGTGTACTCTTCGCTGGGTGAAAAACTGGCTGGATGGCCGT
>RSEF01000003.1:119083930-119138923 GCA_003993805.1 Himantopus leucocephalus
CCAGCTTTGTTGCCCTTCTCTGGACACGCTCCAGCACCTCAAAAATTTTATTTTAATTTTTAAATTAAAAAATAATTTCTTTTTTGGGAGGGGGGGGTGACCAACAGCCGGGTAGGCGGGCGTGCCCCCGCGCCCGACGGCCGTTGGGTGGGCGGCGGGCGGGTAGGCGGCAGTTGGGCAGGCGGGGTGCGCTCCCACACCCCGCGCTGAGAGGAGGTGCGGGTGCTCAGGGTGGTGGGCTTCATAACTTGGTCTGCAGCGCTTAAGGCCACATCTAAGCTTTAAGGATAATTCAGCTGCTCCCCTGGTCTTCATCTCTTGCTTATCTACACTGGTGACCTATTTGAAGCGCACCACAAGTGATTCCTGCCTTGAGCATTTTGTTCCTGTGGAAATCAAGTTGCTTAAAAATAAGTTTGTGCCTGAGCCTGAGGGGTGGTGAGCTGGGAGCTGAGGGGGTCCCACAACCAGCAGAGCAAGGACCTCCCCAGCCACCACCCAGCTCCCCCCGGTGCCCGAGCAAGGTGAGCAGGGCAGAGCCAGCGAAGGCAGCCAGGTTCTACCAAGATCCAGACCCTCAGGAAAGTGTGTGGTGATGAGGCATGTCTGAGGCCAAGCCAGCAAGCTGAGCCAGCATCAGGTCTGGTGAGCGTCACCAGGGTCAGACAGAGCTCAGTGATCACCAGCCAGTTCTCTGGTGATAACAAAGGTCTAAGGTTGAGCTAGGGAGACGGTCTGTAGGTCAGTGTCCAGATCACCAAGGTCCACAGCCCAGGCATGGTGTGATGGAGCTGCAGACAGGTACACCTACAGTGTATTCAGGCAAGGACTGAGGGTTATAAGGTGAAGTGGCTGCCTGAGTGGTTGGCTTATCCGAAAAACACTCACTCTTTCCACATATAGAGCTTTCTTGTGTCTCTCCAAAACTGCTAGAAGATGTTAGACGGTCTTTGCTCTCCTTCCTGAGGTTCTGTTTATAAAGTAAGGAGGGAGATGTCTTTGGGACCGAAAGACACCAACAGTGGGTGCCCACCATAAACACTTGCTCTGTGCTTGGTGGGACATATTATAGCATTGCCTTGGCAATTTTTTCTTTTGAATGCTTAAATTTCTTTGGCATGACAGCTACCAATTTCTACCTCATTCAGCACAGGGATATGTTAGCAGCATGACCAAAAAATATCTTTGAAGGTAGAAAATCAGAGGTGGTTTAAGCTTACACCTTGCTAAGCAGCAGTAAAGGAATCGCTGGATGGATAATGTTTGCAGAAGGAGCTGTTAAATGAGGGCTATAGAATGACTGTTGACTAAGGTATGTATCTCCATACACAACGTCAACGTGTGGTCTTGGCAAGTAAACTTAAACAAGCAAACTCTTTTACAAGTGGGAATGGATATCCACGGGGTATGTTTGGGGTGTAAAGCGCTACGAAGTGCTGGAGCGGTCATCCCGGGGAGCAGGCTGGGCTCTTAAGTTTTAAGGTCAGGACATCGGAAATGTAAACCAGATCTGCTGCCAACTTTCAGATCACTGTCTGTCATTCAGATATGCGTAACTCATGTCGGCTTTCAGAAGAATATGATATAACTTCCATGACATCATCTACTTCTTTTGTCTAATGTTTCTAACATTTTTCTATCACTTGCACAGAGGCGGGAGAAGTAGAACTGTCCTTATCGTGACGTTTCTGGGCTTGGTTAATGAGTTATTTTGCAGAATTTTCCATTTGGGATCCATTTTTTCATTTGTAGGGTAAATCAGGGAAGACGGTAGTAGAAGGGAGCGTGTACTCACATGTCTAACGGCAGGACCTTGGTGCCACAACCGTCACCAGGAATTGGGGGCAGAGCGCTAGCCGTGCCAATGGGAGGAGCTGCACTGGAAATTTAGGTCTTGCCAAGCCTCCATCCTGCATCAGTAATGAACAGTACAGACACCATTTACTTCTAAAAATGCTGTTTTTTCTAATTATCCTCTTTACAGATCTGACCACTTATGACTCAGTGAAACACTTTTTGCTTCTGAACACGCCGCTCGTGGACAACAGTGTGACTCACAGTGTTGCCAGGTGCCGTATTCCCCAATTACCCCTTTTCCACTGTGGAACATTTCCAGCCTCGCTGTCTTGATCTGCCTGTCTGTGCCAGCAGAAGCCCTATTTTTGGGTCGTGGTACTGCTGATAAAATGCACCTTTATAACTAAGTTTTTTTTTTTTTTGCCTGAGAGGATACCTTTGTACAAAGGACACAAGACAAAGGATGCAACCATTGCTACAAAGCTGCCCTCACTAGAAGTGCCTTGCTGATGCATTTAAACACCTCACACATCTGTGAGAGCACAGGAATTTTCACTTTTCTAGAATTGCTACTGTTTTATCTAACCTAGTTTTAATTTTAGCAAACCGTAAGAATGAGCAATATAAACTCTGCAGAACATCTCTTACTCCCTTAAATTATGAAGAAATCCGCTTTATATAAACAACTAAAATCAGTATCATAAATTGCCTGTTGTGGGTCCTTTATCCCTGCCTCAGAACCGCACGCAGATGTGAGGGAAGCTGGCGCTGGGAGGACATCTGAGCAAGGGCAATACTAGCAAGCCTCCTCCCAAATCAAGTTTATGTTAAGTTATGAGGTATTACTCATGATTTTATGATAACCGTTTTAATATATATTATTAGACCTGGAATCATGATGCTTAAATTGTCATGATAAATCTTAGTTTCTTCTTTAAGTTCTGTTGCTGTTGACAGCTGCTGTTCTGGCCTGGTAGCTGCTGTTCTGGGAACTCCTGCCGACGTGGTCAAAACCCGGATAATGAACCAGCCGAGAGACAAGCAGGGCAGGTACAGACACTGCAGAGACTGACTTTTCAGTAGAAAAATGAAACCGAGTCTCACTGATTTCACTGGGACTGCAGTGCTAAGTCTCTAATTTGCTCTTCATCTTTCTGATGATCATTTTATTGGTTTAGTTTTGCATGTCCAGGGTTATGACGGCCACCTAAGCATACCCAGTTACTCCGGTGGATTTCAGTTCTGATGAGACTCCACTGACCTTACAAAAGAGCTCTTGCTTGTACAAATTTATCAGATACAAACTATTTTTCAGGAGGGATGGGATTTTTTTAAATTGCCTATTTGTAATCCTAACAGTATTTGTTCTCCTTGCACATTGCTAGAGGTCTGCTGTATAAGTCTTCCACGGACTGCTTGATTCAGACTGTACAGGGTGAAGGGTTTATGTCTCTATACAAAGGCTTTATACCAACCTGGATGCGAATGGTAAGTGCCTTTTAACTCGCTTGACAAGACAGTTGAACAATGTGCCATGAAAATGTCAGGAGTTCTTTCTGTGTGTATTTGGGTCTCTTGATTAATTTTATTGCAGTTAGCATAGTTGAATGCAGCGGATGACACAACTGCATGCAGTGTCACTTCCCCCACATTGCCTCTTGCATCTCTTTAATTTGGAAAATACCGTCCTGCTTAATTGCTAGTGATTTTCCTTGCTTCTTTTCTACAATTTCAGGCTCCTCCCTTTCTCCCTTCCTAAACTCTCCTTTGTTCCCATCTTGCTTCCAGCCCTGGACTCCCTTTGCATCCCTCTTACTTTCATTCCTCCTCTCCTGATCCCATAATTGCTTTATTACCGCTCCATCCCGGATCTCACTTTTGCCCCTCTTGCATTCAGGCTAGTGGCTTTCTCCTGCTCACTGCTGGGCAGTTAAAGGTACATCTGTACAATTAAGCCAAGCAGCAGGTGGAGCCTGAGAACAGGAACTTGGCTGTCTACACTGTTAGTCTGGGCAAGGGAATATTACCAATACTGAATTTAGATGTGAACACTTTTTTTTTTTTAAATTTTTTGAAGTCTTTAATTATTTAACAGTATGGCTACGTCTAGACTCTGACACCTAGCTTCAAGGTCTTGACACTGTTTTACTTGCCAGCTTGAGCACTAAGATCAAAGGCAAAAGCCTCCCTTCTCTAATTTAACGGAGTACAACAGTGGCCACAGCGTCTGGTAAGAGCAATTATAGGAAGATTCTGCTCAGTCGCTCAGTCCTTGTGTCTCTGAGCTGCAGCACAGTCAGTATTGATGGGGTTTGCTACTTTGCTAGCAAGTTTACTACTAAGCTAAAAATTTCCACGGAGTGTACACCAACTGAGATTTCCCAAAGGCGTGTAATTTTGGGAATGTTTAGCGGGTGTTTTAGAGGAGCAGGAAAAGGTGTTTCCTAGGCACAAGGCAGTCTTTTGCCAAACACCAATCTATTGCCAAAAAAAAAAAAATTGGAGCATCTCAACTAAATGGGTGCAGGATATAAATTCTATGCAAGGAGAACCATGTAATTTTCTGATGAAGGTTTTAGAACAAATAAACCCTTTAATTTTTATTTTTTTTAAAAAGCATTCAGCCTGAAGTAGCCCCCAAGTATGAAACATTTCAGGTCAAACATTTATGGGTTGGGAAGCTGAAAAAAAAAGTTTTAGGTGTCTTGCGAAGGACTGGGTGGCCCTAACCATATGCAACACTACAATTTTTGTATGAAAGACATAATATGAGATTGAGTTTAGGAATAGGATTTTTAAGGGGAGACAATTTAATCTAATGGGCTTATTTATTGGGTCACTTCTGTTTTAAGCCTCTAACTTCAGTGTTTGCTTTCACAGGCTCCTTGGTCACTGGTATTCTGGCTTACGTATGAACAAATCAGAAGGATCTGTGGAGTTAGTTCTTTTTAAAATCATGAAACCACTTCAATATTCACCAAAAAAAAAAGAAGAATCGGAAAGCTGAATTCTCATTCCACAAGGCATCCCGACACCACAGGGAACTAATTCATTTAGAGACTGGCAGTAGAATCACATGTATAGGTTGCTGCCGTAAGTCCAGAGCTTACTGGTTAGGAGTAGCCATGACTTAAGGATACTATTTGCTTGTCAGACTGCTATATGAAATTTAAGTTATCCACAGGATAAAATTGCCACAATAATACTTCAACTAGCAGCCAGCATCAGCTTTCTGAAACAGTAAACAGAGGCAAAAAAACCTCTACCAAACCAGTAGAATATAATACTGTTTGCGTGTTAAGGACAAAAGCACGTTGAACAACACAGCACTGAACATCTTCTGTGGCTAAGCAGTCCATAAAATTATTTGGGAATTTTTGTTATTATTACATTTGCACACACATGAAGAACTACCTCTCGTTAGTTTGATGCCTCAGCAAAGCAAGCCTGTAGTGCTAGGAACTGGAAAAGATTAAAGCAGTTTACCCAACTTCAAATTTGCTTTGCACAAAAGGTGGAAGGGGTTGTGTTCCTCATACTTCCTAGAGACTGCCCGACTTCTTCGCTCAAGCATTTGAGCAGTATCCATGAGTGAAATGCAGTCCTCTATCCAGGAAATCAAAAGCCTAGTGCACTCTGTCCCTCTTGAAGGACTCATAATACACATGCTGTCCATAGGATGGAGTTGAACTACTTGTCCTACGAGAGTCCCAGTGCTGACGTGGCAGACTGGGTCACTAAGGCACCACTTTTTCCATGGAAATACACACTCTGCCCATTTTAAATCTAGATGAAAAATACAACGTTCTCTTCAAAACCACAAAATGTTTGAATAGAAATGATTTTATTTTTTTAACCTAAAGCTTTCCAGATTTCATAGGAAAGGGGACTGCTGCTGTTTGTCAGTAGGCTTAGCTTTGGCAATCAGGAGGCAAAAATGCAGTATAAAAGCGATCATAACGTAGACAGAACAAAGCTGGCTTTGATTTAGCAATATCTAGTACTGAAATGATTGTACAAGACAGTTCTCTGAGAAAATACTCAGGATTTCTTCTAGTCTTTGCAACTAGTATCTTCAGTGTGCCAATTTCTGATTAAATACAGTTTAGGCGTCTTCTTGGCTTGCACTTGCACTTTTTGATTGTATTGTAGATCTGTTGTGGCTGCATGCAATTTTGTGTGTGATTCCAGCCTGGAAAAAATTCATCTCACCGTTATTAGGGGGTCAGAAGACTTTGCTCAGCGGTACTGTTATTTTTCTGTCAGTCAGCCTGAGGAACTAATCTGAGTTCTTTCCTGTTTGCACACCATCACCAGTGATTATAAATGAGCAGTCAAAGCAGCTTCTTCAGTTACATCCCAAGTGGTCTTGCCTGCAATCCTGTTACTCGGGCAACCCTGATGATGGATATGCAGAAGTACCTGACCTATTGAGTTAAGAAAAGTAATTTTAAAAGTCTTGTAGTGAAAAACTGTTTTAACTCTTAATAAAGCCTTTTTTTTTTGAACATGGAACACTACAGAGATTTGTAACAGTGCTGATTCCTAGTATTTTGTATTAAAAATAAATAATTTGAATAGGAAAACTTACCACTTTCTGCATTACTTCTGTTTTGCAACGGCAAATTTTTCAAGCCGTTTTTACCCTGTGAAGCACTTAGCCATATTTATTTAGAACTTATAATCTTCAGTTTCAGAAGCCCAGAACGAGCCTGAGGATGGCACTGAGGTTCCTTGGCTGGACCCTCCTGTGGCCTAAGAAAGGCTCACTGGAGTCCTGGGCCTTCCTCTTCCTCACACCTCCACTTCTGACCGTTGTCCCTAACGGCTGGAAGGCAGCNAAAAAAGGGGGGGGGGGGGGGGCGAAACCAGGGAGAAATCACATGATTGCAGAGCTGAACACTGAAATTGAGCCGTGTGACAGCCCAGGCTATCTCCAGGGGGACACCAAACACAGCATCCACGTTTGCAGCTTCCCGAGGCCCTCAGAGGTGGTGCCGGCCTGTAGCTGCCCCATCCATAGGCAGGACAGCCCCGGCCGCCGCTGTCCCTCGGTCCGGTGTCACCCTCCCCGTGCTGCAGAGGGCTGAGCCGGGTATCCAGTGCCACAGGGGGGGGCGGCCCCAGATGGAGGGCGCCGATCGGAGGGTGACAGGCGGAGGGCGGCCTCCACCTCAGGCGCGGAGGGAGCCTGAGGCCGGCTTGCGCAGGGCCTCGCTGCCGGCGGCGGGGCGGCCCTGCGCGCCCAGCCCGCCCCTCAGGCGCCCCTGCTCCGCCGGGAGGTTGGCTGCGGCGAGGCCGGGGAGACCCGCCGGGCGGGGGCTGCCGCCGGTCAGCGCCCGACCGCGGCTGCCGGCGGCGGGAACCCCTCGCCCCCCGCCCGGCCCCTCAGGGACCGCCGCCCCGAGCGCCCCACCCCACCCTCACACCGCCGCCCCACGCTGGCCAATAGGTGCCAAGCCCTGCCAGCACGCCCCGCCCCCGGCGCCCGCCCTGACCAATGGAGGCTAAGAGGGCTCGGAGGACTCTCCCCTCACCCCGCCCCCCGGCCGTGCCGCTACCACACCGCCGGCGTGGAGCGTTCCACCCTGGGCGAGGGCAGCTCCGGGGGGCTCTGGGCTGACCCCGGCGGCTCTGTCGCCCCAGCTGTAATCCTCCGCTTTGTAACGCCGCCCTGCAGTCTTCGTTTAGCAGGAGCGGCCCGATGTATTCGCCCGTTCCGCCACTACGGTTCCCCCTCCCNGTCCCCCCCCCCCCCCCCCCGCGAGGGTCAAAATGGACTCGACCAACCGCGGGTCACGTGGGCGGTGCGTGCCCTTATGAGGCCGGGGGAGGCAGCGGCCATTTGTCGTCGTGTGGGCGGCGAAGGCGGTGAGATGAGCCGTAGGGTGGGGATGCTCAGCCCCGGTGCCACCGTGGCCCTGCGGGTCTGCGCGGTGGGCCTGCGCCCCGAGGTGCCCATCGTGTGGCTGTGGGGGCTGCTGGGCGAGCGCAGTGCTGACTACGTCCGCCTCCGCCGTGAGATCCAGGCGGCGGTGGGGCCGCGGCTGGCGGCCGCCCCGAATCCCAGCAGGCTGGTGGCTGCTGGGGCTGAGCTGTGCACTGGAGACCTGGGCCTGGTGGAGGTGGTTGGGCTCTGGTACCGCTGCTGCGTGGTGAGCCGCCACGGCCAGGTCTACCGTGTGTTCCTGCTCGATGAGGGCTGCACCATGGTCACGTCTGCGTATTACTTGGCGCGGGGCTGCAAGGAGCTTTTCCACCTGCCACCGGAGGTGATGAGCTGTATTGTGGCTGACGTCATGCCCTCTGGAGGCCCCAGGGTGGCAGCTTGTGGGGATGCACCAGCCTCCACCTGGACAGTGGAGGCTATGGAGTTCCTCAGCTACCTGCATGGCAAGGAGGTGTCTGGCCTGGTGCGGGCGGTGGTGACGCCACAGCTCATAGTGCTTGAGCTGCCCCAGCTAGTGGCCCAGATGTATCACCTGGGCCTGGCCAGGCAGGTCCCTCCCGGTTGGTTCTGCCAGGTGGTTAGGCGCTGCCTGACTTACGGCCACTTAAGGAGCAAGCTCAAGGTGCAGTCTCCAGCGTGTTCCCTTGTGACTGCTGCAGTGCCACAGCTTCTCCATGGTTTGCTGTCATATCAGCCTGTGTCACCTGCCTTGGATTACTTCTACCCACAGCTTCAGCTGGGTGTGACAGAGCCTGTCCTGGTGACCCATGTCTCTGACCCACACCGCATCTACTGCCAGTTGCAGAGCCTGTCCCAGGAGATCCGTTGCCTTTCTGATACCATGTGCCATGCTTGTGACCAGTGGGAGCAGGATTTATTACCCAAAGTGGGCTCACCTTGTGCTGCTTGTGGCAGAGATGGCCAGTGGTACCGTGCACTCCTGCTGGATCTTATTGCTGGGGAGCAGGACCAGCAAGTGGCTCTAGTGATCTTTGTGGACTATGGCAGGAAGGAGACTGTGACCAGAGGTAACTTGCGCTGCTTGCCTGTTGAGTGTTTTCGTATGCCTGTGGTGACTTACGCCTGTGCTCTTCAGGGTATCTCAGATGGGGGTTGTGGCTGGTCCCCATTGCAGATCGATGAACTGAAAGCATTGGTGCTAGGCAAAGGAGTGAGTGCTCACATCACAGCCTTCAACTCCTTCGAGCGTTGCTATTATGTGAGCCTGTATGGGGAGAATGGCATCAACTTGAACCATCTTTTTGGGGTGCAGGCCTGCTGCCTGCTCAGCAGCCATACACAGGTCAGCCAAACTGAGGGTCGGGAGCAGCTGGAAGTAGAAGAATCCACAGCTGAATTGCCACCAGGAGCACCTCCTGTTGCTTTAATACATGGAGATTTGGCCTCTGCTCCTGTAGTTGGTGTGTGTCCGAAGCTGGGTGCATTCTATGATGCGCAGGTCTCCCACCTCCAAGACCCATCCGAGTTCTGGCTGCAGCTCCATGAGCATTGCCAGCTCTTCAGGCAGCTGAGGCAGTGTATGTGGGACTTTTACTCTCATGCCATGAAGCTGGATGGTGCTGGGTGGGACCTACAGCCTGGATCCCTTTGTTGTGCCAGTGGGAAAGAGGGCGCCTTTTATCGAGCGGTCATCACCAGGGTACTGGACAGTGGGGTAGAAATATACCTGGTGGACAGAGGCAATACAGCAACTGTAGATCGGTGTGCGGTAAAGGAGCTGCTCCCTCGGTTCAGGGAACTACCAGCTTTAGCGCTGAAGTGTTGTTTGGCAGGTGTCTCCCCTCTGAGAGGGAGTTGGAGTGAAGCATCTGTGTCTGCCTTCAGAGAGATTGTACTGAACAAGGGACTGAAGGTTCGCTTTTTGAGTACACAGGGTGACAAATACATGGTTGAAATTTTTGACCAGTCCCAACTGGGAGAGAAAAGTGTAAGTAAACTCATGGCCCAGGGAGGGTATGCTGAATACCAGAAGTCTGAAATACCTGAGACTCTCCAGAAATTATCTGGTAAGGCTGTGAGCCAGGCCTGTTCCCCAGCACGCGGTGGGGAGGAAAACCAAATAAATGCAGAGGAGAGGCTCAGAGAAGAATCTGATCTAAAGAGAAGTGATAGAGTGCTCGATCCTTATGTGGCTGTGACAACCAGAGAGAGCCCTGTTGCAGCCATTTACAATACTAAAAGTAGGGAATCTCTTCCTGCTCAGAAGTATGAGGGCAAGGAAAACCTGCCCATCTCTTGGAGACAGAATTATGTGGAAATGAAGCCAAGTTCCTCTTACGGAGGTCAATTAGAAGTGGGAAGTACAGTTGATGTTGTTGTGTCGTATGTTGAAAATCCTAGTTATTTTTGGTGTCAGTTAAGTAGAAATTGCCATGACCTTAAGGTATTAATGGCTGAAATTCAAGATTATTGTAAAAATTCATCCCACCCACATGCTTGGCCAAATTCTGTATGTTTAGCCCAGTACTCAGAGGATGAAAAATGGTATAGGGCTTTAATTATTAGTGAAGTTACTTCTGCAGAAAAAGTAGAAGTCATGTATGTTGACTATGGCAACAGAGAGTTGGTCTCTCTAACAAACCTGCGCTCAACTCATGAACGCTTTCTTAGGTTAGAGGCTCAGGCTTTCAGGTGCAGCCTTTACAACTTAATCCAACCAAATGGTCATGATCCTTTTGCTTGGGATGAAGAAGCGATTCAGGCTTTTCAGGAGTTTGTGGATACGTCATCATCTCACTTTGAGCTGAAGTGTACAATATTTGCCTTGGCTTCCATAAACAATAAGGAGCTATTTAATATTGTAGACTTAATGACACCCTTTCAGAGTGCTTGCCAGTTTCTGACTGAGAGAGGTGTGGCCAGACCTTTATCTCCTCAGAAGTCTCTGGTATCCTCGGTCCAGCTTCGTTCTTTCTTTTATTCTATGCACGATATCAAAATTGGGAGTGAGGAAGATGTTTATATTACACACGTTGAGGATCCTTGGATGTTTTACTGCCAACTTGAAAGATGTGCAGATGTCTTAGCACAGCTTACCGATAGCATCGGTCGTCTAAGTGAAACAATGACCAGCTTAAAAACCTTGCAAAAGCCTGGGAGGTTGTGTCTAGCAAAGTATACTGACAATCACTGGTACAGGGGAGTAATTATGAAAACAAAACCTAATACAGAAGTCTTCTTTGTGGATTTTGGAAACACAGAGACAATAGAGAAAGATAATCTACTTCCTTTACCCAGGGATGCTTGTGATGTCTTGCTCTTGCCAATGCAGGCCATAAAGTGTTCCTTATCTGATATATCTGATGTTCCCAAAGAAGCTACAACATGGTTTAAGCAAGCCGTCCTAGAAAGACAATTAAAAGCGATAGTGGTAGCAAAGGAATCTGATGGTAAACTGTTGATTGAGTTGTTTGATGGCAATACTCAAATTAATGCAAAACTGAAGGAGGACTTAAGCTTACTAAACAAAACAGGACTGTGTAGGCATGTGGAAGATGAAACTTTGTGCTCTAGAAATACAGATGTGAATGAGACTGCAGAGTCCCCTTTAAATGCAGGTAAGCCTCTTGAAAGAATAGAATGCAGATCTGAAGCCCAGAGAGGAGGGGAGAGTAGCAAAAGGCACTTCAAAGAAGATGATGTAAACCTCTTCCAGCCTGTTACCAAGGGAGAGCTGGCAGTGGGAGTACCAGAATCTGATGACATGATTGGCAGCAAGAAGGGTGATTTTTTGTTAAATAAAGCAGGGGAGGAGTCTCTGCTCTCTGTCCAGATGAGTACACAGTCAGATATTAAATCTGATGCTGAAGGTGGGTGTATAACACTTAATGTATCTGATCTACTGCAACAGAAGATAGTGCCAGCTCTTAAAGTGTTAGTGTATGTGTCTCACGTAAATGATCCATTGGATTTTTATGTTCAGCTTCAAAGTGACGAGGCTCAGCTTAACAGCATTTTGGAAAGCTTAAACAATAGGACACAAGCAAAGAGCCCTTGCGGACAACTCTTCCAAGCAGGAGACTTAATCAGTGCTGTTTATTCAGAAGACAGCCTGTGGTATCGAGCTGTAGTAAAAGAGAAGACTTCTGACAATTTAAGTGTACAATATATTGATTATGGTAATACTTCAGTAATTAATGTTGATCAAGCGCACAGGCTTCCTGAAGACTTGTTATCTATTCCAGCAATAAGCATTCACTGCTTCCTAGGTGGACTTAAATGCAAAAAAAATATAGACTGGCCAGAGAAAACAGTGCTTTACTTCACCGAGAGAACAAGTGAAGTTCTGCTAATGTGTGAATTTGTAGAGAAGGTTGAGGATAAATGGGAAGTTATTCTGAGTGACCATCAAGGTATAATAACAGTGGATTTAGCTGATGAAAATCTTGCAAGTAGGAAAAGATCTTGTTCAGCAGAAATACTTGACAGAGAGAACAGTGACACAGTAACTGTGTGTGAGCCTTTGCCTTCTCAGGCACAAAATGAAACTTCCAGCGGAAGCGACTTTAAATCATTTATCTGGAAGTTTCCAGAGGCAGGTCAGACTGTAAAAATTTACGTCACAGTGGTAGATGGTCCGGAATATTTTTGGAGTCGCAGTGCGGATACAGAAGAGATGAACTACATAGAGGAAAAAATAGAGGAAGCTGAAAACCTCGGACCAAACTCTTTGAACGATTTCAGATCTTGTATTAAAAGTGGTGATATTTGTCTGGCAAAATATAGTCAAGATGGAAAGTTCTATAGAGCTAAAGTCAGCAGCGTAAAAGGTGACAATGTTGTTGTTAGACATGTGGATTATGGAAGTGAGGAAGCTGTTCCCTTGGAGATGGTCAGACAAATTCCATGCGAATTGCTCAAAGTACCTAATCAAGCGTTTGCTTGCTGTCTGTCAGGCTTCAATTCCTCAGAGGGCTCATGGCTTAGTGAAGCAAAAGAGAAGTTTTATGATATGACCGAAGACCTCTTATTAGAAGCTGAAGTAGTAGAAACTCAGGGAGATAAAGCTGCTGAAGTCCCTCTGTCTGTTGTCAAGCTGGAAGCTGCTGGCAAGAGTATTAATGAAGAGATGAAGCCTTTTTGGAAGGCTGATAAAGGAACTGGTGACAATGCTTTTCCAAACCTCGAGAACCCCTTAAAGGAAAGCAGATGTTCAAACAATGATATGGGTCTTTGTCTTGAAAGAGAAACTCCTGCTGTTTGTGCATTAGCTCAAGAAGAAAGTGAAAGTGCTTCACTTTGTTTTGAACCTTTCCTGGGTGTAACTTCTAAGTGTTTAAATTCTGTAGAAGCAAATGTGTCAGTGGGAGCTGTTGAGTATATGTCTGGGAAGGCTGATGGTGGATGTCAGACAGCTGAGCATCAAAGCAACTTTGATAAAGAGGTACCTCTATCTGAAGGAGAGAGTGATAACAATGTATTACTAGAACCAACGAGAAGCTGCAGTCTTCATATTTTGGGGAGTGAAATGAAAGCTGCAGAACAAGAACTATCTGAAGTACCGTTTCAAGAGGATGCTGAGCTGAAAGCAGAACTGACAGACAGTGCTCCAGCAGCCGGTCTCTTCCTAGGAAACAAACAAGAAGAACTGCAAAGATTACCAGTGCTCCAGGCAGAGTCATCTTCAAGTGATGAAATGGGGACATTAGTACAACTGGGTCAATTACAAATGCAGTCTTCATATGATGATCTAAAAGAGCTCATACTGGAGCTAGAAGCACTTTCAATGCAGTCCTCCTTTGGTGAAGAAACAAAGGAAGCTCTGGAAACAGAATCACTTGAAATGCAGAAAGCTTGGACCTGTGAAGCAAGAGAGAAAGTGTTGGAACAGGAATTGTTTGAGCTGCCGGTTGTGAGTGAGGAGACCGGGGAGTTGGCAGCTCTGAAATTTCTTGAAATCTTACCGTTGCTTAATGAGAGAGAGAACTTGGTGCCTTCAGTTAGTGATGGAGAGAAGACAGTAGAGCTGATTCCTTCTGATGCTCAGCTTTCCTTGGGAGAGAAGGCAATGGACCTGGAATTGAATTTGTCTGGAACTCATAAAACAGAAGCTATACAAGAAGATTGGATGGAAGTAGAGTCTCCTCCCCTGAGGCTGTCTTCCTCTGGTGGTAGACCTGAACAACAACTGGACCTGAAGACCGATGACATACTGTCAGTGCTAGGTGCTGAAATTGAGCAGCTTCTGGAACTGGTGCTGCCTGATGTGCAGCCATCTCGGGAAGATGGGGAAGAGGACTCGTTAGGGTTGGAACACACTGCACTGCAAAGTTCTGCAAATAGGGGAAGTCAATTTTCATTTCTTACAAAAGACTTAACAAATCAGTTAACAGTTTGCCCTGTAAAATCATGTGACCCCGAAGTTGAGAAACATAAGGAGTGGCAGAAGAAGAAACATGACTGTTATGTGGAAGAATGGATGAAACGAGACTTGACTGACTCATTTAAAGAATGTGGAAATACACGTGTGCAGTCTGCAGACTGTAAACCTGAGGATGAAGAAGTAGAAAAAAAGCAAAATGAGAACTTGGCTGACTGTGGTGCAGGTAAAGTATCTGATTTTAAGGCGTTAAATAATCAAAATGTTCAAACATGAGAGTAGCTTTCTTGTGGAAACCTAATTTTTTATTCCCTATAAGTTACTATATTAGTGTTGAGGTCAGTATGCTTTGATGGGTTAAAGACATCAGACTAAGTGTAGTATCTCATGGATATTGTGACAGTCTAACAACAACTAATCTTAGTTTGAGAGGTCAATGGTTTTATGTTGGAAACTAATTTCTGAACATGAAATGCATTTTCAAGACTATTCAGGATGACAAATTTTTAACTTTCAAATATTTATTAAGTAGAAATGGTTTGGAGGGGGGTAGGGGAGTATGGGGAGCAGGGTTGTGAGGCATTTGAATTTTTTGGACGGGTTGTTATCGTGTTTCGTTTTTTTTTTTTCCCTTTTCTTTCCTTTCTCCTTCATGGATATGTCATCATTTTTGTAGAATGCAATGAGTATACTTGTAATCTGAAGGGCTTTGCTGTTGGTTCCAAATGTGTGGTGTGGACCTCTCTAAAATGGTGTGAGGCTCGCATTTTGGAGATATCTGAAAAAGGTACCAGGGTAAGTATGGTTTGAATATTCTTTCTGCATTCTTAAGATCCAGTCCTTCTTTGGTCTTCCTCCAAACTTTGAATATTTTACAGAAGTCTGTTACAGAATTTTAGACTTAGTATTGCAAAAGCTGATTCTGGACTTGCGGAGTACATAGAAACAGCAGTGTCTCAAACACAGCTATATGTCAACAGTTGATATTCCCTTCACGTCTTCCCGTGCATTGGCTGGGAAGACTGAAGGATCTGACTCCAGTTTGAGACGCATACTCATATGCGTGTGGTTCTATCTGGCCTGCACTTTGATGTTCTGCTGTGGAGCTGCGTTACCATTAAATGGTCGTGAAACTTGGCATTGTTTTACTGATGTTTTGAGGAATTAGTGCTGGAACAGTAGAAACTTGGGAAGAAACTTAAATTATACTGCAATTAATAAAGAATACACAACTATTTCTACTTCAGTGAGATGTGTATTGAATTACTGATTGGTGGGAGTTAACTAATAGTAGATTATAATCGAATGGGCTGCCTTGTTCTTCTGCTGTTTAAGCGATGGGATAAATGAGAAGTCTTCCTCCAGTTCAGGGGGGTGGTGTGTCTGTATGTATACACATATGTGCAGACATTATACTTGAATAAAAGGGCCTTTAAGTTGTAACTTGAGGTTGCAAATCCAAAAGATCACTTCATAAAAGTAACTTTTTGTAAGACTGAGTGCCTGGGAACAGGGAAGTCCACTCTTTAGATATGTAAGGAATCTACTAGCAAAAGCTAACTTCAGCTGTATTCAGATGAGGGCAGGTATGTAGTGATATTCCTGTTCATCAGTTTCCTACTGGTTCTTCTCTAGTAGGTGTTTTCCAGCCTTCCTCTCTCACCATACTTGGGTTAGAAGCCTGGGAGAGCCTTGAGCAGATTGAGTAGCGATATTCAGCTTTATTAGAGGTTAACTTGTTCTTCCATGTGAGATCCAGACTGAAAGCCTTCTCAAAGACAGGGAGTTCTCAATTGTGTTTTCCTGCTACTGTGTCTTATTTTGCTGAGTTTATTCTCAGGATCCACTGCTCTGCTAGATATGATTTGGCTCTGTCCTTACAGGTCTTGAATCTCTCCAGTGGCAATGAGGAGATTGTGGATCCTGAGAATGTCTGGAACGGTATTCCCAACTGGGCTTGCAGATCACCTGAGGTATGGTGGTGTGGTAGTGGACTGGGCAGGATGGTGTCCATTTCTAGAAAGGGCGCTCTGAGCTTAGTTGTGACTCTTTCTGTGTCACCATGAGAACAGAGAGGCAAAGTAGCGTTAATCTAAATCTGTGCACTTATGCCAACCAATAGAAGCACAGTATTCTTTAAAACATCATATTGTCCTTACTTCTCTAATAGATTTCTATGGAGTCTATAGAAATTTGTATAAAACTATTATATAACTGCTATAATTCATGTAAACTATTTATATAAGCTGTCAGCCATTTGGCCTATGGACTGTGAGTTCAGTCTGGGAATAGATTAATGAAAACAGCTTGAAGGAAGAAACGTTATCAGAAGACTACTATTAATCAAGAACTGTAGAACAATGCTGATGATATGTGGCTTTTGACAGATCATGCTAGTAGAGCATGTAACTAACTGCTAAATCATGAAATACTTCTATTACGGAGTAATTAGGAAATGGTAATAAGGTTTTTTACCAGTGTCCTCCATGAAGTACCAACAAATGAAAAACCTCATGTCTGGAACTCAAACCTCAGGTTGTCAGCTGTGCTACTGATGATGATAACAGAATGAATTTCCAGTTCATTCTTCACCTGCAGTTTTTGCATCAAAGCAAAAAGTGGGCAGAAGACTTCTGTAGTGAGTCAGAAGGGGGTAAAACAGTGGTAAATAAGAGTCCAGCTGTGCCAATGTAAAAAGCTAGTCTAGTATTAAACGAAGCACTGCAATGGAAAACTGTCTTGGCAATAGTGCCAGCTTCCTAAGAGAATTCCCTTTTGTTTAGGCAGTAACCCCTGCAACAGAAAACTTGCAGTCCTTACCAGAGGAGTCCTTACTTCCAGGTAAGACTACCTTAGACCTCCAAAAGAGGTTGTGTACTTGGTGTTTGGATGCTTTCTAATTTTTCTAGAAAACGCTTTATTTTAGAAAACACAGTTGAAACTTTCTATCTTATATATTTACTCTAATACTGTTGTAATTTTCTCAGTAGTGTTAGCTTGCGTGCTGTCAGTTTAATGGTGAATACATGTAATGAAAGCTGCTACTCTGTCTTGATTAGAAATCAATTTAGTATTTATTTATTCAGCCTAGGAGATTGAGCCTCTTGGACAAGATGGGGTGGTATACCTAAGTTATAGATTTTTGGTAGGGTTTTGAGCAGCAGCCACCAGCATGCTGTACTCTTGCTCGCATTTCTGAGACAAGGTGAGCAACGCTAGGCAGAATCTACTAAGCATTGTAGTTTGGGATTTGAATGCCCCAATCCCTTAGTAGATCTTGGTCTATGAATCTATACCCATAATAATACTGTCTTAGTTGTTGTAAGGATAGTTTGTGAAAAATGCATGTACATCCTTATTGTTACTTAAAAATTTTTAAGTGTTACTGTTCAAAACCTATTCTGTGTACCAAAGAAAATAGTACAGGTTCTTTCTGATTATATACTATTTCTATAAGCTATGGAGTCATAGAGCAGTCCTACTTCAAAGGGACCTTTGGAGGTGCTCAAAGGAGGGTCAGATACATCAGGTTGCTTCCTTGCAGGTCTGGAATCTATCCAAGGACAGAGAGTCCAGAACCTCTCTGGGCAACTTGCTCCTGTGTTTGACCAGTGGTTGCCTAATGGAGACTGAACTAAGCTTAAGTAGAGATAGCATTTGGGTTTTCAGTGATTGAATTGGTAATTGTATTTCAGTACAACTGTACTGAAAGCTGACTGGTTTATGGGTAACAAATAATAAAGGCTGCAACAGAGATCTAGTTACCCATTGGTCAAAAAAGTAATTAAAAGAACTTGATGACTCAAATGCAGGATTATTCTTGATCTTGCTGTTTGTGGTTTTGATAATACTTTTCTAGTTCTTACCACTTCGTTTTGGTGTTCTGTCCCCCATCCCTCCCCCCCCGCCTGCTTTGGTTGCTAATTATTATTGTCCAAATTTGCCCACTGTCTGCGTTCTTAAATACTCTGCACGGTATTAGTGTATGTACTAATACAACAGCACAGAAAACATGAGCTAAGGTCATGCAACCATGTGGCACAGAACTGGATCTTGCTGCACGCATGGACCACTGCCTGGAAAAGCAGTTTGAGTAGAAAGTACCCGATCCACAGGATGCCAGAACTCCTGCAGTGGCTTATGCTAAGCCCATGGAGGGATGGAGTGGCTTAAACTGGTAACTGAAATCTGGGAGCACTGCTTGCTTCATCTTCTTGGGCAGTTCCGTTGTTTCAACTCGCTAATCCTTATACAATAACTTTGCGTAAGTGTGTCTTTTAATATGGTCCAATACGTTGATGACATTTAGTCTGAAGCCTTGTAGAGCTATGACTTCAGATGTTAATGATTTATACATGTTTATAGAAACATCTTGATGGGTCTAACCTGTTTTTTATTCCCTGTAGAAAAGCAAACCGGCTGCAGTTCAGATTCAGCTGAAGATCCTCATGTCCTCCAGAGTTCCTGAAACCAAGTGACACATTCATCACATGAAGCTGAACAAGTACCTGTGTGCACAAACATTCCTGTGGAAATGTATTTTCATGGGAACATGAATACAGGCAAAGCATTGAGTGTTTCTTCTACCAAACCGAGCAAATGCCTGTCACTGTCATATTTCCCTGTCAAGGATTAGTGCTTGTTGGTAGACTGTTAGTGTCAGCTTGGCTTCTTACAGCTGTTCTTTCTTTACTTATTTGCCTCTTGACTGGCATTCCTTACGGAAAGTGTGTGTTCACTAACTTGTATCTAGACCTTGGCGGCTGGTTCTTGAACAAAGGTTTCTTGTGAGTTGCTGTATAGACTACTGTGTTGCACAATACTGCTTTCTCATGTTGCTTTTGGAAAAGTTGCATTGTGTGGGTTTTTTTTTTTTCCCCTTAGGAAAAGTTGAGGGTATTTTTTTGTGGGGGGAGGGGAGTTTTTCTCTGTAGGGAAACAGCTGTTTTGTGTTGAGAGGCCTAGCACTTGGTGCTGTTACAAAGCAATGGATGAAACTGGAATAAAGCTTTGGCTAGCATATTCTGATCAGTGTTTTGTTAATGACTTGTGTTCTTTTCCTGTGCGTATGCCCAAATGCTGTATGCATAAAGAGTATCTTACTGGAGTTGGATGTAGCTATGCACATCTTGCAGTTACTGGTTCTGTTTTGACCCTAAGCAGTTCTCTGCAGCACTGTGAGCCATGCTGAATGCTTTGAAACACCATGCAGTCATGTACAAAATAGAACTTGTACTTATGACATGGCCTTAATTGCACTAATTAAAGATGAAGCCTTTCCCCTAGACATGAAGCAGACCTAGTGGAATGGTTTTGCTGCTGCATGTGTTACAGCGTGGTAACGACTTCTCCTTAAAACAGCTACAGCTTATCTCACCTCTTATTCTCCACCTTATGTGTTGAAAAGGGGTTTCTATTTTCCAATCCTGTTCCATGCTCCTGTATAGCATAGGTTCTTCCTCCTCTTCTGAGGCTATGGATTTTTCATGGTACCATCATGTTTTAGGAACCCAAGATCTCTGACAGTGTAATAGTCTGGCTGAGTATCACAGTAGATCTCAAGTGTTGGTGCTCACCCAGTAAGAGAAACACTTGCATGTTGATTCCCTTAATAAAGACAGTACATGATGGTAGGCTGGAGAGAATTTAATTAAATTCTGCAAAACAAGTCTTAGGTGTTGTTGCAATCTCATGTTAAGATCACAGATTATATAAATATTTAATTACACTGTCAACTGCTTTGCTTGTTCCACTTGCTTCAGTTTTGTTTGTAACCTGATTTTGAAACAAATAGGCTACAGTTCGAAGTAGTCCCACTTCTGCAAGGCTTATTCATTTAGAAGTCACCCTTCCATGTGGCAGCTTCAAAGAGTTTTGTTCCAAAAGTCAGCCATCTTTAGCCAACCACAGAGTCAGCTGCTTCTACTGACAGATACAGACAGCAACACTAGTACCTGGATGAAGGCAAGTGTCTGGAGAGTATTACAACCATGAGAGACATCAAGATGATCAAGCAATGCTTACATACTCCTCTTTAAAGGGAGTGCTAGAAGTGACGCATCTTTTCTGTAATTTCAACTACAACAGTACAACCGAGTGATAGTGGTAATACAGAGATTAACAAGAGAGGCATCACTTGGAGTTTTGCCGAAAGGGAATTACAGTTGCTACAACAAGAGTGACCCATTTCAGCAGCTTTTGGAATGGAAACATTTCTCAGTATGGCAGTAAACATAGATCTTAAATGTAAGTGGATTAAGTTCATTTGAGAAGTCCTGTGTCTGAACAAACACCTTTCTCTGCTCTTACCTTAAACTATTTCCTGTAGCTTTTACTGTGACTCTTACTTTAATAAGAGAGTTTTAATGACCACCTTCCACTGGCACCCCTCTGACTAGATGGAGCAAAAACCTGCTCCATCTCTCAACTGTTGTCAGAGCACAGCTGAAATACTAAGCAGTTCAATAGATTTTTTTTTTCCTACACTGCAAAAAAAGCTTGCTGGATGCAAAGTGACTTAAAGCTTGGTAAGCAGAACTTTAGTTGAATTCCTTGGAGCTTAATCTCTCTGCAAACTTGATTCTAAGTCAAAACCAGAAAAAGTGTCTAAATTATCATCATGTGATTTTTTTCCCCCATCTGCCTATAAAGCAGAAGTTACCCTGTTGCAGCATTTCAGAGAATCCCACTAACTCATTTGAACTAAAACCTCTCTGCATTTTCATGATAACGTAACCTAATGCCTTATTTTTATTTTTTTTGTTCCACACCCCAAAAGCTGTGCAGGTGGCCAATGCTGTCACATGTCTGAGCAATGTCTGGCCATCATTAGCGTCCTGATGTCCATGGCGTTCTCAGTACTTCTTTCTATTCCTTATTCAGGTTCAGCTGGAGATAAGTCAATATTGGTACCAGGGATAACATTGGGTCCTATGCCATCCAGAAGAGAATCCCACTTATCAAAATCTTTCTTCAGACCTATAAAATAGGGGAAAGAAAACTCAAGCGGTAATGAATTAAGTAATCAGCTTTTTGTAAAGCTACACTGAAAAATTAAATTATCGTACAGATTAATCAAAGTAAGGGAGGCATAATGTTTTAAGGAGGGAAAAATGATACCAGGTTTTTATGTAGTAGAGTGAAACTGCAATGTTCCTCCTCTGAATTGCTTAGATTACAAAAGTAACTAACAAACCTCTAGAAAAAGAGTCTGACTGTTGTTTTTTCCACTTAAACTTTTCTCACATGCTTACTTTTGGTCTTGTTCTAAACAGAATGGTTATATAAAAAGCTTCATAGGAATTAAGTAATAATATCACTTCATACTTTGATGTAAACAGATACTTACTCAAATGTTTCTGCAGGAAGGCTAATGAAGCGTGATTGCTAATATCAATAGCTTCATTTGGATCTATTTCTCCTTTTAATTTGAAAAATCTTCCAATGATTTCTCCACTCACAAAGGTAAAGTCAGGAAAGCTCTGATGCACTGACCCCCTGCAAATAGAACAATGATCAACAGGCTTATAAGAATGCAGTCGTCTGATTAAAAGGTGCCATGGGCTGCACAGGCTTCTTGAAAGACAGTCACCCATCTTATGCCATCTTCTGTAGCAGAAGAAGATAAAACCGGTTAATCTCATGAGCATGCAAGATCGGCAGTAAATTCGGTCCTACCCATGGAAGGGAGGAAGTTTTGTACATGCTTACTGTAAGTCACTATAACTGCAACAGCAGTAAAGAGTAGGCTTGGCAAAACTTCAAGATGAAGTTGTCTCTCTGCTCTAAGGTGGATTACAGAGCCACCCGCTCCCCTGCACGCAGTGCTTTCAGGAGGTGAGTGCTTTACTGCGCCCAGAAGGCTATTTGAAGTGTTCAGATGCAGATGATGCAGGAGGCTCAGAGCAAAACTCGTGCCCCAGGGCAGGGACACGCACCCTGGAGTACCTTAAACTTAGAGTTACTGCCTGCACTGAGAGAGGTCTCTGTCTCCACGGTGGGGGACGTGCTGCTGCCTAACTTAAACATGCAGTGAAGACCTGGGCCATGAGGAACTAGCGTCTTCTCTGTCTGTCTGCAGTTATGTATAACTGGACAGCGCTAACAAGAGAATAAAGATTCCTCTTCTGCCACAGAAAAGATGGATCCTGGACACTTACTTGATAGTGATCATCTTCTTGTTTGCGTCATTGGAGCCAAGCTTCTTCATCTTTAAGATATTATCAGCCCACTGGAATTTTTCAGAGTTGATAAAAAGCAGCGGTTGCTGGACGCTGTTTTGGTAAATGTCATCACCTACTGGAAGCATCCACGCATCGAGGGCAATGCCACACCTGTCAAAAACAACTGGATATTGTCACAGAAGCAGAAAGCTTTGTATGGAAGTTCTCAGCATGCTTTGATTTGCAGGAGACATGGGAAAAGAGAAAGTCTCTATGATACTGAACAGGTAAATGAATCATTTTGTTTCAAAATGATTTCTACTCTGGGGGAAAAGAACGACTCCATTATTGCACTTGTTGTCACCATTGCCAGGTGCAGCTGGGCACAGGAGCTTCTGCAGGGTCCCACAGTATCGTGATAGAATATGATACAGCTATTATGTTCCACCACATCCCCACAGTTGAAAGAAGCATGACTTGAGGAAACAAGACATGCCAAACAAAACTTTTCTTCAAGAGCTAATTAGTAGTTGGAGGATCTTAGGTAAGGTCCCCTGCTCCAGTCCTCTCAAGTGCCAAAAGTCTCTTGCCTTGTTTTGCATACTTACCTGAATCTTATTTCTTTGCTGAGACTCTCAATAACTGTAGCACCACCAAAAGAGTGTCCCATCACAGCTATTCTGCTAGTATCAACAGTATCCTGTCAAAAAAATCCAGGTGCTGTAAGAGACTTTCTTTCCCAAATTTTTTTTTTTTTTAAAGGGAATAATTTATTAGGCAATAGATCCTATTGAAGTAGGAAGAACATCATTTCAGCTCCATTACTATCTATCCAGCTTGGGATAACCTGAGAATATATTCATAGATCTACAGTGTGATCTTCAGAATAGTTTACAGGAACCAGTTTAGAAATGGAAGAGGGAAACCAGAAGCATTATCAGGCGTTTAACAAAATGCAGTCACCGCCTTTCACTCACCTTTAGGCTATTCCAGTCAAAGTCTGAATTTAGTACGTTCATTACTTCCTCTCCTGAATTGATTTTAAGAATGAGATTGAGAGCTTTGATACACTCCTGCGCTCTTTGCTGCACCTGGGGAGAAAGAGAAGTTGGGGCAGAGCAGTGGAAGGAATTATCAGACAACTGCTAGGCTCGCCGGCCCTCTGGACACAAGACTTGGTCTGATTATTTTCTCCTTTCAGTGCCTGATACGGTAATGACTATTCTGAACTGCAGAATGGAACTGTAAAACGGAACTCTCACGAGGTCTGACCAACAACAAAACTGACTTTTGGAGGTCCAAAGAGTTGAAGCTCTTGTGTAGGTCCTCTGCACGCGGAAGAATTTATGCCTACAACATGCGCCAGAGACCTTCAACTCCTTCGTCCTGTCACTATTCAGAGAAGGGCTTGTTGGGATGTACAAAGGCTTCAGCTACACAACTACGAGGAAGGCTGACTTGCGGCTCCTGCTCATGCTCCCATGGATGAGCAAATGTCATTACATCACTTGCCCCATCTGCATGACAGCTTTCAAACTGTCTTTACACTGGATAAACCCAAAGTAAGAAACAGCCAAGAATATACAGCCGTTTTATATATACATAGACATTCTTGAAAACTGTAGTAAAGCTGTTGCAAATAAAGGTTTTCATTGTTTGGTATAAGAAGTGGTTTTGATTTTGGTACTTCAGTAAAAGAAAAGCTTCAAAAAGAACCAAAGAACAGTAGCGCCCTTGGGAACCGCAGCGTGTAGGCAGGCAGCAAGATGTCTGCGCGTCACTGAATTTCAAATAAATCTCAATCTCCTGTCTTGTCTACTAGTCAAATTTACAGGCAACGGCTTCTGGAGGTTATTTGCACGCTCAGACGTTACATATTTAGACCCTTAAGTAGGGTGTTGTAGGCACACAGGAAATGACACTCGTACTGCTGTCTGCGTGGCCCAGGGAGATACAGAGAAACGCCTCCCTGGCTGAGTTTGCCTTAGCTGGAAGAAAACACTCCCATATTTTAAAGGTCAAGTCTATGCTTGGAGGAGCTCGTCAGTATGGGCATATCACATTTAGCACGGATGCTGCTTCCAGTCAGGAAGTTTGCATTGTTTACATTGCTCTAAACCACGCTGAAGTGTGAAGATGATGAAGCAAACATCCCCCGTGGAGCAGCCGTGATTCATCTCGCTACCTAACAGTAAACAAAAGCTAAAGCAAGCCTAAGGCCACACAAGCATTTGAATTCAGCTCTGTGTCACTTAAAGACTGGGCTGGGCAGCAAAAGTGTGAAGACACAGAGGAGAAACAGAAAGTTGAGTGGAACCAGAGAAGAAACAGCTGACCAAGCTCGACACTGCAACTTCATGAGAAAGCTTTGCTGAGGAAGTAGTTTATGCTCTGAAGAAAGCTGGTGGCTTTCCCCTCTTCAGGAACAAAGGACTTGATGCATTTTTATATATCCCCTGAGTCACGGCAGAAGACTGCAGACGTGGCCAAAGGGAAAGAGCCTGCTAGTCAGTCCTCAACACCCCACTCCCGCCTCACTCCCTCGAGCCCAGCCCTGGGAGGAGGAGTACCTGCTTATGGCGCAAACAGCGCTCTTCCTCTCCAGTTTTTAGTTTCCTGTAGTAGATCCACTCCTTCTCCATGCTTGATGTAGACTCTTCCGGTGGTTCAGAAATGGACTTTTTTTTACAATAATACGTTGCTGAGGCAGATTCGTCTCTGTAATATCAAAAAAAAAAAAAGATTATTTCTGGGGATGTGTTCCATTTGGTTTGAGATGAAGCCAGCAGAAGTTTTAGATTTCACTCATCTCAAGAGATCCAGCTACCAGCCAGTGCTGCTGCAGTCACGACTGACTGTAGACAGACTTTCTAAATAATGCAATAACCCCACCAAAACTCCCACCTCCTTTATATTCTCCAGGTTCTAACAATAAGAGAGAGAAAAACAGCATGCCTGAAGAATGACGGACAATATCTACCCTGAGACTTTTCATTCAAGGGCTTATCTAAGCAAATTCCCTTGGCTTAGATAAGAGCTGAGCTAGATAAACAGGGGGTGTGCGCACGGCTGAAGAAGATACGTTAGTTTTTCTTTTTAAAAAAATAAATCATAAGTTCTTCTTTAGAATAAATAACACTCTATTCAATGCGAGAAAGTTTCTTTCCATCAGAACTCCGAAACGTGCAGTATACGCACCTGTGCTCCACAGCAGCCACTATAAAGCCCTGAGAAGCCATCTCTATGCAAATAGCAGAATAGATTGTCCTGCAATCAAAACCACACTCTGGTGAGACACGTGCAAACATAATTATTTCAATTACACTGCTCTTTAAACGTTGTCCACACTACATGCGCCCTAGCCCCCAAGTCAGTATTTCTGTTTGAATTTGCTAGCCAGTAGGGCAGGCTTTTGTGTGCCAGGCGCCGAAGCCTGTTCACAAAACCTTGTTACTGATTTACTATCTATTCAGAAGGAAAAATGCTAATGATTTTTTAAGAAGTAGCACTTTGCGTCTTCAGACAGCTGTCCAAAAATCAACTAGCTAATCTTCGCAACACGCTTATGGATTGGTAAATACCTTCACCCCTAAAATACAAAGGGAAACAACAAATAAATACATCAACGCTGCTTCTATTTACTGCTGTTGATTTCAGTGGAGGCATGCTGATACACAGCAGCCTGTTCTTCAAATCTATTTCAGCTCCACGGGGATCTCACCCCCCTACTGAAAATCTGTTCAGAACCATCCTTGGAGACTGCTGTCTCCACAGACGACAAAAGTAGTTTGTCAACAAACTGCAGAATTACCGAAAAGCTCCAAGTCCATGGGAAAAAACGAGGAGTGGGTATTTTTCTCCCGGCTTAAAAGCAGCATTTGACTTTGCAGGACAGGTCACTGAACCTAGATAAAAATCGAAGCCAATGTCATTATTACTGAAATGAGAGAAAGCGTTTGTTCCTGTGGGAGAGATCCCAAGAATGTGGTGACCACTGACTTCAGGGCGGTCATCTGAAAACAAGGTACCAAATCTCATCCTTAAAATACAAAAGACAAATACGGGTCGGATTCTGGAAAAACTTTCTACTTGGCAGAAGATACTTTCCTTCTCCTCCTCCCCATCCGCAGCCCAGCACAAGGCCTACATCTCTCTTAAACCCTACAAGAACGGAGTTTCAAGAATAGTGTCAGGCATTGGTATTCAGACCTTAGTATCTAACTGACCTTTGTATATTTGCCCATTTCCCTGTGGGATTTAAATCCCGACACATAGGTACAGCTTACCCAAGCTCTTCCTAGAGCAAATTGCCCCAACGCTCCTATTCAGAGCAGTCAGGGACTGCGGGTCTGCCTGAGAACTGGTCACATTCAGCATTGCTACACAAACCCATCCCAAATACACAAACAATTCCTCAGGAGAAACTATTTTTCCGTCCTGCAGCAATAACACACTGCTTACGGAGCAGCGAGGCAACGACCTGCATACAGAGCTCACGCCCTTGCGCTAGTCAAGGAATAAAACCAGAACCAGTCTTACCAACATAGTACTGGAAAAGCCTTTCTCCTACAACTCGGTACATATTAAGGAAGTCAGAGAGTCCCTGATAGTACTCTTTATCTGGAATCCATGGTGCCTCTTCGTTATCTGTGGCATCGCATGATGGATAATACAGGCGCAGGAAGCTTCCCTGGGATACAGAGGGAAAAAAAAAAAAAAAAAGGGAGATCGATATTTATTTATATATGGAAGATAAAAACATTTATGACAAGGGCTTCAGATGCAAGAATGACAGCTCAAGAGAATTACAAGAATCTCAGGAGAAAATTATTACCCTATACAGGCTTTAATGCCAATCCTATGTCACTGTCTTTTTGTCCCTGCGATGAATTTAAAGTAGCATGACTGTTGGCATCCACGTAGAGGTACACATCACCTTCTCTAGGTTAGCCTATATAGCCTATCATTAAATGGAACATTTTGAATTAGCCAAGTTAATCATTACAAACATTCGCTACCTATTTGCTGCCTTTCTGCATCATGCTGGATCTTTTCTTTTGTCTTCCTCACTGTGCCTCCCTTTGGGGAACGGTACGATGATGCAGTTTGAGCAGATTCACAGGATGACTGTGTCCCCTTCACCCTTCCAGCTAGGAGCCATCGGTGCTTTCCTTGCACCAGTGAATCTCATGGAGCTGTTACTGACCCAGCTCCACTTTCTAAACTGGGGGGAAAAAAGGATCCTCCTGGAAGTGTATTTTCCCACTAGGTCAGCAAGACAAACTTTACCCTGAGACGAGTTTCTGGAAGTGTGGTCCAGCAGAGGAGATGCGGGTAGAGTCAGGGGCATGGTCTCAGCGTGGCTATAGTGTTCCTGGCTGACCTGAGCAAAAGGCTGTCAGTAAAGCTCTCGGCCAGCTGGAGAGCAGAGGAGTGCAATATGTTGTTCTTCCTCCTCATCAGGGTGTTTACAAGCCTGTAGTGGTCCACCTTTCCAAAAGCAATTTTGTTAACCTGTGGTTTATCTGCCCCCGTTTCTTACCACCGGTTTGAATCTTCTTTTACTGTCTGCACTCCAGGTCTTCCAGGAAACCACCCCAGCTCTCCACATTCACACGGACCCGCCGTACCCCCTTGCTGGTACTTTTGCCATGCAGCAACGTACCAACGGCGCACCTTAAAGCCGATCTCCCGGCAGACGAACTGTCTGTACTTTGCATTCTTACTTCCTGGTTTGCAAGGGAATTTGCGACACACTAAATTCGCTGGTTTGCTCCAACTGCACTTTTAACAAGTTAAGCCTCAGGCCAAAACGAACACGAGCTCTTGGGAATAAAGTCTGGTTTCTTGAATGCTGATTTATCGGTTTCCTGCACAATGTGTACCAAAAGCTTGTTTAATGAAGCTTGTTTCTATTTACTCATTAAACTGAAATCAACCTTTGACACAAAGGCCTTTAAGGAAGAAATCATCAAGCTTTCCTCCCTATTGGTAATGATATTAATTTGATCCCAGAACAGTCCTAGTGAACTTCCCCAGGTGACTAACTGCTTACCACGAAGGGAAAGAGGTTCATTACCTATGCCTGAGAGAACTGTAATTATACGGATTGCTTATCTAAGAAAAACACACGGGCTGATTGCAAAGAGAAACTAATCGCTTCTTTGTGCTAATACAGCGTAAGCTCAGTAGAGTAAAGGAAAACATATGAATAACCACTACAAACTGATCACAAGTCCCACTACACCTGGCTAGTCTGAGGAGCAAAACCACAGTGTAAATGCAGGCGTGTTCCCACAGGAAAATGAAAAAGCGAGAGGATTTGAAATGGAAACCCATCAGCGAGCTCAATAGCTGCCTATTTACTGTCTCCGTCTTCTTATCGTGGCTTCCCTCTGTACTAACCACTTGCAGCATTGACATCCTGTTCTTTTTCAGACAGATAAAATTTCAAGAAGGCAGCTCACGCTGTACCCTGCAGCTGAAACACTGCATACCCTCATCACCCGGCCCTGCAAAATCCCGTTGGGATCTTTGTGAGGAGAACAGCTACGGTCACGGCGACTGCGTGCCGAGCCTCCCCGGGAGCCCGCCGCAGAAGGGAGCGGTGGGGTGGATGGGAAGAACCCTGTGGATGGGAAAAACCCCGTGGAGCCCAGGAGGACACAGCTTCTCTGCAGTATCGTGCGTAGGGGAGTCAGGAAGGCAAGGATATTAGGAGGAGGTAGCCATGGGGAAGGTGTGCGGGCTACATCCGTCTGGTACGTATGCCCAGTACACATCCTACATCGGGACGGAGAGGATAGTAAGCTCAGCTGTGTCAGCCACGGAGCATCCCTGCACATAGGCGGCCTTCTGTTTGATTCATCTGTAAAACTACAGCAAGTTGTTTCACTAACACTGTGGCTTAAATCCAAAGGGGGAAGAACCCAGAGCTTTACCTCAACTGCATTTTCCGTCATCAGGTCCGTGCATCCAACCGAGTGCGGTCCCTTTCCTTTGGGGATCCTGTAAAACTTCTCTGTGTTGTTGCTCCCCATTTCCATCGGTGCCTTCACCGACAAACCTGGGAAAAAAACCACAAAGCAAATCAAGAGACCCCCACGGCCCGTGGGACCACATCACCTACCCCCCGAAGAAATTCAGCGCGTTGAAAGCCCAGCAGGAGGAAACTGAGGGTTGAGCCAATACAAGAATCTGCTGATGAGAATCGGAGATCTGAAATCCTGAGTGACCAACCTGACCTGCTCCATTGGGGAATCTCCTCGGCGCGGAGTGTCCTGAATCCCAAGGATCGGACAACACCGTGCGCTAAACAGAAAGGCTGGGGAGGAACCGCTGGGCTGGGGACACCGTGGTGGCACCCGGGATGTCGAGGTGCTGTGGTGCAGAGCAGCCGCAGTCTCACTTCTTGGGCACAAACAGGGAAGCGTCAGCCCAAAAGTGGCGAAGGCAGTTCCCTCCGTGCCAGGCTACGACCTGGAGCTGCTCCTCCTCGGAGGAACGGCAGAGAGGGAAGTTTTTGCAGCTCCTCGGTAACCGAAACCGGGGGAGAAGGACGCCGGGGAGAAAACCGACGCTGTAGCCATTTTCCCGAGAGGAATGACGAAGCTTGGATTTGATCCCTGGAGAGAAAAGGAAGGGCGGCCCGAGCAGGAGAGGCTGTTGGGGAAGGTGTGACCGCCCCCGGCCCATACCTGGGGTGTCACCTCGGAGCCAGGCTGGGGACGAGCCGAGGGCAGGGCGGGGGGAGGCCCGCCGCATCCCAGCCTAGGGCAGCATCCCGCGCCCCTCGCTCGGACAGGCGGGGCGGCTTTTACCCGCCACCCTTCTCCTCTCCCGGCAGCACCCCGGGCGCGCCGTGGAAGACACCCGGCACCATCCTAACCTCGCAAACCAGACCCGCCGCCTCCGCGCCACCCTCCGCCGGGCGAGCGGCGGGGCGGAGCGGGGCCGTTCCTCCCCGGAAAGGGCGGGCGGCAGCGGCGATCCGTCCTCTTCCTCCAGCCCTCCCTTCCTGCAGCCCTCTCTCCATCCCTCCACACACACACCCCCCACCAAGATGGTGCGGAAGCTCAAGTACCACGAGCAGAAGCTGCTGCGGCGGCTGGAGCTGGTGAGCTGGGAGGCGGCGGGGGGGAGCCTGGCCGAGGTGAAGGCGCTTCGGCGTTACCGGCTGGGTCGGCGGGAGGACTACGTGCAGTACAAAGCCCTGGCCCGCACCGTCCGGGCTTTAACCCGCCGCCTCCGCGACCTGGGACCGGGCAGCGCCGCCTTCCGCGCCCGCTGCGCCGCCGCGCTGCTGGAGAAGCTGTACGGGCTGGGGCTGGTGAGCAGCCGGCGGTCGCTGGCCGCCTGCGAGAGCCTCTCGGCCGCCGCCTTCTGCCGCCGCCGCCTGCCCTGCCTGCTGGTGAAGCTGCGCATGGCCCAGAACCTGCGCCACGCCGTCACCTTCGTGGAGCAGGGACACGTCCGCGTGGGGCCCGAGGTGGTGACCGACCCCGCGCTCCTCATCCCCCGCGCCGTGGAGGACTTCATCACTTGGGTGGACGCCTCTCGCCTGCGGCAGAAGGTCCTCGACTACAACCAGGAGCGCGACGACTTCGACCTGGCCGCCTAGGGATGCGCTGCCCGGCCCTGCTCCTGCTCCGCTCTGCCCCTGGGGACACGCGTGGGAGTCGGCGCCGCACCCGTGAAACCACCGCCAGATATTTACCACCCCCAAACACGCCTGAAAGCGGGGAACGTACTCGCTTCTGGGACTCTATTGCTCTGCTCCTAGCTCCCCTTCACAGCCGGCTCCCTTCGTCCACGGCCGCCGGCTCCGCTCGTCCACGGCCACCGGCTCCCTTCATCCACAGCCGCCAGCTCCACTCATCCACGGCCGCCGTCTCCCTTCATCCACGGGGAGAAACATCCACTTCCGCATCCATCACACCAAGAAAACAGCCCAGCTCCGTCAGACTGACATCACGTACAGCGAAAGTGCTTCGGAAGGGCTCGGCCTGATGGCAGGAGAGGATGCCGTCGGGTTTAAGTGCTTGGCCACTAATAATAGCTGCTGGAAGGGGTCGGAAGCCCGGCCGTGCGGCTGGTTTAGGGCTGAATTTGGCAGCTTTGCTGCTGCTTTTCTAAGAAGTTGCCCTGCCGGTTCCTCCTTTGGCTGATGGGCCCCCCGTAACCGGAGGAGCTGCTTCTGGAAGGGGTTTCGCTTGATACAGAGCAACGTGTCCATGGGGGAAACACGGGGGTTGTTTGGGGTCAGCAGTAAACAAGGAGGCCAAGTACTGCATTTCTGGAACTGTAGAAGTTTTAGCCAAAAATGGAATTAAAAAAAAGANAAATTAAAAAAAAAAAAAAAAAAAAAAAAAAAAGCCAACTTTATTTTCATGTGAAGTTGTAAAGGGAAGTTTGATAGTCTGACTTCAGTATCTTTGCTGTGTGAGGGGTTCCAGCTGACAATTAGGCATCATTTACAGAGAAGGCTCTAATTGGAGCGAACGCTGTCCTAACCGTACCTGCAAACCTGGGGGGGGGAACTTCTGCGTTTAGCACACAAACCAAATAAAAATGAGCACCAGAAGGGAGCCTCAGGCCTTCTGGGGCTGTTGGGAATTTTATTCCACTTTGAAATAAAGAGCAGAAAAGCAAAAAGAAAACAAATGTTTTAAGTTGCTGAAGAAACGTGTGTGCTATGTTATGATGTAGTTTCTCCGAGGTTTTCTTCTGATTTTTAAATATCCCAATAAGCCCCGTTTGTCGTCTTGCAGAACTTTTTTTTTATGCGGCTTCTTTTATGTAACTTTTTTTTTTTTTGATAGCTACAAGGCTATTACTGAGTTATAAAGTGGTTTTTGCTAGAAATGCTTTCTTTCCCTTACACCCAGGGCTACAAAAAGGATTTGGCAGTATGTTTAGGAGCGGAGCTGTGTCAGCCCATCCCAAATCCAAAGGGCTGGAGTTTAGCTGCAGCCACCGCTCTGGGTCTGGACGCTTTAGCGTGGCTTTTCTGAACAGGAAAGGTGTTCAGGTGGGGAGTGTTTTGGGGTTATCGAATATTATTATGGCTGTTTTTTAAAAGGTAAACTAAATGTTAAAATTCCTACCAATCTCTTAAGCCAAATGTATTAAGCAGCGTGTTAACTTTTAAAGCAATAATAGGTATTAAGAAAAGGACACAAAAGAGGTGGGGAAACCCCTTTGCTTACCCTATGACCTACTCCTGTTCATACTTGAACTTATTTCAGTAAAACATCACCTGTAAAACCTTAACAGCCTTTTTTTCAGGGCGTGCACCTTGCTTATGGTAAGAAATAAAAGTCGAAAAGACGTTTCGCACCTGAAGCGTGACTTTTCGTAAACACCTTTCCAGCGTTCATTGAGAACAATGTCATTATTTCCTGGGAAATTCAGAAGGTGCCTAATTCAGGTGCGGATAAAAATAGTGCGTTCGCTCTGCTTTACTCTTTTGGGGCAATTTAAATAACAGCACAGTGACGTGCCCTGTGCGGGGCCTTTTACTACTCAGATGTTAAATTGCTGCTCTGCCCGGTTTTTCCAGCCCTCGAAGGAACAGCAGGAGAGGAAATCTCGAACCTCCAGCCTGTTCTAGCCTCTGTAGCTGACATCATCAGCCTGTTCTTTTTGTCCTAAACCAACTTTTCATTGTTCATCTGTGCACCTCCAGCATCTGTAGCAGAAGAGAAACAACTTAAAACCCTGTAGACTTTTAAATTGCACCACGGCAATGGTAGCTAATTGATTTCCCTACGGATGCTGTGGGATAACAGACCCCATCACCCCCGCTCTCCTCCTGCAGTATTGGAAATCAAATCCTTATGTGCTTTTTAAGAAATGCTTCAGGTTTTGTCCTTATATGTCTGTGTGTGTCTTAAACCTGGAATTCTGTGACCCTGCTGGTTGTACGGTAGCTGAGACCTGAGATGTGCGTCCTGATCCTAAATTTTTAATAGCCGGAGTTCACGCGTGCCTTGGAGGAGAGCGGGGTCCGCTTCAACTGCGATAAACAGAGCGTTGTCTCCATCCGAAAACAGACGTTACGTCTGACAGCAGCACGCTCACGTTATTGCTGGTCGATGCAATCAGGCAGATGATGGCTTTTTCCTCGTGTTTAACGGTGGTTTTGCCTTTAGTTTGTAGGTTGGAGTTTGTTTGCCAGAGCCGACGTGCTGCAGCCAGGCGGTTCCCACAGCGGCTCCGGAGCTGGGGATTGAAAGGGGGCAGGAAGCGGCTCCGACAGCCTTTCCTGGCGCTTGGATAAACACGGAGGCTTTTTTTAAATTCCAAGGCTGGATCCAACGTCAGTATACATCGGCACTGGCTTCCATGTGTCCGTGCGAGCTGGCACAGGGAGGTGATCCAGCAGTGGGATTTTTTGGGCCAGATCCTGCAAACTCTCCAGCGCTTTGGGGGCTTGCAGTGGGAGAGCTTACGTGCATGCGAGCAGCAGGATGGGGTCACGGGTGTCACCGTGCTTCTTCCCAGCACCTTCTGAGGTGGGTTTGCTTTTCCTCAGGTGCCTCAGCATCTCGATGAAGCTCATGGGACATTGCTGGTTGAGGAGGAGGAGGATAGTGCTGGTGTTGGGGTGAGCTGTTCCCCGTGCCTGACAAAACCTGATCTCTGCCACCTCTGCGAGCGTCCGTCCCAGCAGCTGGGGGCTGCAGAGGTGCCACCTTCTCCAGCGAGGGAGGAAGGGGCAGTGCAAGAGCCATCAGAGCAAACGCTGAGCGGTTCCTGCGCAGGAGCTCTCGCTTGGATAGTGAGCAGCAGTCAGGGAGGTTTTATCAGGGCCTATGGTTTTTTTTTTTGTATTTTTTTTTTTCCCTCTGACCTTGGCTTGTCCTTTATTTGAAGGCTGCCAAAGCTGGGGAGCTGTGCTTGGGGAATGTGGGGGAGCTGAAGAAAAGAGTCCTTCACACTGATGCCTTTTGTGTTGGAGGGTGTAAATGGCTGAGGCTGTCACCGGAATGCAAATGTGTGTTTTTCCACTGATCTGAGCCGCTTTTTCTTCCAGTAAACAAGCATACTGCACATTTTAAAGGCTGCTTCCATCCAACATCTTGGTGTGGCTTAGTGCAGACGTGATGCTCACCTCAGTAATTCGGTGGTAGCACATACCACGAGCGCAGATCGTGCCCCCGTGGGGCTGGGGAAGGACGGTACATCCCCCTTGTCAAGATGGGAAATGGAGACTGAGAGAAGCAAAGGTGCAGCTGGGCGATTCCCAGCTTTTCGGGTGATGCTCCTGCATCCTGGGTTAGGCCAGGGCCTCCCGGCCACATCTCAGGGCACCTCCACGCGCTCATCTCGGTCGCTCTCCCCCATGAGGTATTCCCCACTGGATGGAGGTGTCACTGTCCCCTTCTTGAGCTCCAAGTACTCTGTTTTAGGTACATCCCCTGCCTGATTTGGCACTGGCGGTTAAACCAAAGAGCCGTTTCTCACCGCTGGGTCATGGGATCGCTTCATAGTCCCTACCCCATATACCAAAACATTCCAACATTCATTGACTCTGGGGAAAAAAGCACCCCTAAGCATCCTGACAGCATTTACCCGAGAGCCCCAGTTCTGGTCCCTGCTCTTAAATGCCCCGTTTTAGGCAGTGAAGCAACTCTTTTCACCCTTTGCTTGCTGGTTTGGGCCTGAAGTAGGACCTGGGTGGTGGAAAACCTGTCTGCTGTGTGGTCGGGATGTGGGGATGTCGGGTGGAAGCAGCAGGCAGCAGCTTTGGAGTCAACAGGAGGAGGCACTTGGGTTCAGTGTTCCCATAAACTGTGGAGCTTATGGATCCAAAGGCTAAATCCAAGTGTACCTCCCCCAGCAGGAACGTCCCCTCTCACTTCTCTGCAAGCGTGACTCCGCTGCAGAAAGGTCCCTTCCCCCCTAGTATTCACTGATATTGAAGAGAGAAAGTGTTTAACTTCCAGCAGCCAGAGAAACATGGGAGGCCAACCACTACTGGCAGCCAGAGATGGAGATTCGAGCACCTCCAGTTTCCTCCTAGAGCTGCCCATTAGAGGACCCCGCGTGTCCTCAGCAGCAAGTCACAACAGCTTCTTGGCTGCTGTAGATCATGTCAGCAGGGTTGCTACGTGGAAGTCCAGACGGCTCTGCCACCCTGGGTTCCTACCCCGAAAAGCCACCACCTGCTGCTCCTGGAAAGGCTCAGAGGGTTGTGTCACGGGGCAAAGTACAGGCAGGCTCTCCCGGCGGGTTCACCTAATGTTACAGTCCACCACCTTGTCACCTATATCTGAGCTCATCAGATTGAAACACATCGGGGGTAGCCACGTCCTAAACCCACCACCTCTCTCCCCACCGGCCCGAACAGCAGCCAGGGCGCAGGGTCCCACGCAGGCGTCCGCCTCGCAGATGCCAGGTCTGGGGGAGATGAACGCCGTGTGGGCAGAGCACCCAAAACCTCCTGCTCTGTGTCCCTCTCAGCCTCCCAAAAGAATTTAGGCCGGGAAGGACCGCTGGAGGTCACCTAGTCCAAACCCCCGCTCAAAGCAGGGCACGCATGGGGCTGCCTCGGTTTTGCCTGTCTCCGTGCTGGACGCCTGAAGCAGGGTTTAATCACCCTCGCGGTGAATTCCCCCCCCCTTTCCATCTAATCTGAGTTTCCCACCCGACGCTGGGCACATCCCTGTCCGGAGGGGGGTTACTTTTCCCCACAGGAAAACTCAATTCGCCGTTTCCCGGAGAGCTGGCCGTACACGCAGCGGGGAAAGGGCACGTCACCGTATCCCCCCCTTGCAGCTTACCCGGAGCGAATCCCACCCCTCCGCAGGGACACGAAGGGATTTGGGGCCAGATAAAGGGCTGGAAGCGGAGGAGCGCGAGCCCTCGAGCAGGGTGCGAGCCCCCATGGGGGACAGGCTTTGGGCTGAAGCCAAGGAGCAGGACCATCAACACGCTGCGCGAGGGGCTGCGCAGAAACTACCCAGCTCCTTAAAATCCCCCTCGCGCCACCGTCGCTCCTTCCCGTTCTCTCCCCACACCCTTTTTTCCCCCCTTTAGCAGCACCCGGCGCTTACGGTACCTGATGTGCGGTGTCCCGGCCGCCCTCCGCTCCCGTCCCGCTGGCTGGAGGAGCAGGATGGACCCTTTGGCCGCCCACGGCCCTCCGGAGCCAGGCGAGAGGCGGCTGTTCCTGCAGGAGGATGTCTCTCTCGCGGGCAGACCGACTGCCGGGCTCTCCCCGAAGGGGAGGGACCAAACTTTGCCTTAGTTTTCAGATGAGACAATCTTTCTGGGAGAGATCTTCCTCGGACCTGGAAAACAAGTTTCCGGCATGGAGCCATCCCCCAAAAATACTGTACGCCCCAGAAGACCCCGCGGCTGCTCAGATGCCGGGCTGTGCCTTTGCAAGGCAGGGACGGGTTTCGACACAGGCTTGTTTGCATGTGGCTGTGAATTTCTGGCTTTCCTCGCAGCGCTGCCGAGCGTGGCGGCGTAGGGCTGAATCAAGCACCGGGATCCCCGCGAGAAATTTCCCCCTGCCGGGCTGCAACATCCCGCCGAGGACGCTTACAGCTGGGCGAGGAGGGGAGACCTTTGGCTCACGGTCCCTCCATAAAAATCCAACTCTTCTTCTGGCCTTACGAGAAGGGGATAACAACCCCCTAAGGAAGTCGGTCCCACTTTTGGGTGCAGTTTCTGGGGCGGTTTAAGGTGGATGGAGCGCAGGTCCCTACTGATGGGGAGGGTCTGCACCCCTATTCCTCTTTGTACAACCCCCCTCAGTAACGCCGAGTTTAGGGAATTAACCCTAAAACCAGCACCAATAATAAAAGATCAGTTTTCTGAGAGATCAACAGGTTGATCCGGCTGATGAAACAGCCATATCGGCTTCAAAGCTGGCAAAGGGAGGCAGCAGGGGAGGGACGGAAGGCAAAGTTTGGCTTGGCCTGAGCTGTTCATGAAGCTGCACATGTGGACTGTCTCCTCGAAGAGTTGGTGAGCTCCTGGGGGGGGATCACTGGCTTCTTTTCCTCTCCCTTTGCCTGTACGTGCATGGGTATGATCTGAAGCTAAAAGAGCACAAAGGTGCTTGAAATTCAAGTTATATTTTTAAAGTTTGAATTTTGTTGTCATTTCCTTGGAAAAGAATAAGAAAATTGTATGAAAAGGTCCAAAATTTTTTTTTTTTTTTTTTGTACTTTTGTCCGGCACTCGTTTCAGTGATGGGCTGGATGCATTACAGTGTAACATTTTGAGGATAGATTTAATGCCGATGAAATGTCTTGGAGAACAACTCTGAAGACCTCTCCTTAATCTAAAGGAACAGGTTCTTCAAGGTTAGTGAGAGGCAATGAGGAGGAGGAGGTGGTGCATGGGTGGTTAAAGTAACAGAGAGGTGCCAAAGCCAGTGATACTTCCGCGGGCCACTAAGAAGCCCCAAAATTTATTATATTTTTTTTAATATATTCAGATATTCCCACATGTGCAGGAGTCAAACTCAGCAGAAGTCACGTATGTGTCTTTCTCTTGGACCTGGTCTACACAGTCGAACCACCTAAGTCAGGGGACCTACTGAAGCAGGTGGTGATTTCCCCTGACCTTTGTATCTCATCTTTTTCTTACAAGAAAGCAGGGTAGAGACAGTGGTGTGTCCTTCCAGCCTGGATCTGGGATGTGGTTGGGATGTTTATGAGAGTTGGGAGCAGGGAAATGGCCCCATCCAGCTCTGGTTCCCAGGATGTAGCCCCTCGGGTTGCAAACCTTCCCTCGCTTCAGCCTCTGCATGCTCCGACGTCGCTCCTTTCCAACATGCTGAACGTGGAAATGACACTCTTTTCAATCTGTCAAAATTACTCCATGAAGTAAATGCAATGCAAAAGCTGGAGCAAATCCTAAAACTCTTCTGCTTTATGAGAGAGACTGGACTAATTAGCTCGAGACCAGCTGTCAATATGGGAATATACAAGATTTCTCCCCATTGATTTGGCCAGACTGGAGAAAACAGTGCAGTGTTTCCATCCTCAGGGGGACCGCAGTGATCCCTGCAAGCTGCTTAAATTCCCTGCCAGCAAAGAAGCTAGGAAATATCCCCTAGCGCAGGTGTAATTGTTGAAACCCACAGCCTTGCGGGGGCTGAAGATGTGCTTGCGTTTCTTGATGGGGGTCTGTTGTATGGGACTGGAAAGTGCAGAGCATGGCCATGGAGGACCTTTGCACCAAAGAAGATCAGAAGACAGTTGCACAGACATTTCTTTCATTGCAATAAAAGGCTGCAAACAATGGATCTGCGGCACTGGCAAGGGAGGAGCCAGTTTCCATGGCAAGGGAGTGCCAACAGACCCGTGGCAAATGTTTGGCCTGAGCCGGCTGTTCGTTAGCAACATCCTTGAGAAACGCAACGTGGTTTTGTCCTTTATATATTGGCACTTTGCCCCAGATTTTCATGACCGTAAATTAAACATCACCATCAGTCTGTGATCACTTGTTTGAAGATAAATTATTTTTTTCTTCCTATAATTCCTTTTTCCTTTTTTTTTTTTTGTTTCTCACAGTGCATGTCTCATTTTTAATCCAGATGCTGCTTGATCTGTTAAAATTGCTCTTGAGAGGAGCCGATACATCAGTGAACACCCACTAAACGACCCTTTCTGAAGCGTACAGCATGACAGAGCTCCACGAAGCCGTGGCTTTGGGGGACTATGACCTGGTGGATGAGATTTTGAGGACGGGGCGCTGCGACCCAAATCACAAGGATGTCGACTGGAACGACCGGACCCCGCTGCACTGGGCTGCTGCAAAAGGTAAGGGCGCTCCCTGCTCTGTTACCTCTGTGAACCACATCATTAGCGTCGTAAAAGGTGATGTTGATTATGATTATGTCTTGCTATGGTAGCAATTAATGCTGGCGTAGTCGCAGCTCACATCTGATCCTTTTGTCTTTAATGAGGAAAAAGAGAAAAACACCAATTTAAATGGAAACTTTGCCTCCAAAATAATTGATGGTGTTACCATCAAAGTGATTTTTCAGCTTTTTTTTCCATCACATGTGAAAATTTACGATGTACATGATATGTATGTATATAGCATGCCCGCTTCTCCCACACATTACTTTTCTGAGGGGTGGCTTCACGCAGTGCGGAGGAGTTATTTCTCATGTACAGCTGCACAAATGAGGAGAAAGTCAAACCCACTGAATTTATGTCAGCTATTTAACAAACCCGATAGAACAAAATAATTACAGCGTGTTTCACGTTGCTCTCTCTTTATCCCACCTGGTCAAATGAACAACACAGGACCTGAGTTGTTTGCAGCTCACATTTGGTCCTTCACCTATAGAAATGTCTCTTAAAGTCAAATATCCCTTTGCAGCCCCAAGAAGAGGCGAGTGCAACAATACATAATGTATAATTGTACACAGTGTAAAATGGGAAACTGGACCCGTACTCCTCCGTGCTGGGCTGTTTGTTACACGTTGGGATCTCACATCATGGGGTCTGTCTTTGCTCAGAAATCAAGTGTGTGATTTGCTGGTTCACACTTGACACCATGCTTTACTTTTGCCCTGATTACTCATTTGGGCAGCGGGAAAGGGAACTGAGCTATTTAAAAAAAGCTGTTTCATGTGTACGTAGATATACATCGACATTATATATACAAAGTTAATGTGATTAAAAATGTAAATTGCCAAAGCATGAAATCGGGGAATGAGGATTTATAAATGCTATGACCGTCTCTGATAAATCCAAAACGATAAATGCTGAAAACCAATGGCCGGCAAGGAAACCACATTTCCATAGCAATAGGTTACTGTGGAAGGACGATGAGAGGCTGGCACGGCCCAGGTGCCGTTGGGAACCATCTAGCTCAGTAAAGGCAGTGTGAAGTGGGGCAGAAACAACTTCTTTTGCTTCTTTAAGCAAATCCACAAGTTAGAAAAATGTGAAGGTGAATAAGAACAAGTAATTTCTCTAACTCCTGACAAACAAACCTTTGCTTTAGTAAAGCTGTGCACAGGTTTTCCAATTTTTTTAACGTTGAAATTTTATTTTGTATTGAATTAAAAACCAAAATGAAACAATGACATAGTCATTACCCAATTAATCAATGACTAACTGACATGTACTGTTCAGAAATTAGTAGAAAGCTTTTTTTTATTTTGTTGCCAGTTTTATTGTAAAATGCTTCTGGAAGCAGTCTACAATGAAAAAAAAAAATCAGCATTTTCTGATGTGTATCATTTATTTGCTAAATCAAATGGCCAGATCTTGGGTAAAATCTGAGGGAATTATGATCAAATGTGTGCAACCGTCTTCTGCATCCTGAAGGTTTAAAATCTAATACAGATGCATCTTCTCTCCCTGTTGTGCTGCCGAACGCAAGGGCAATCGGAGCTGGTCAAGCTCCTCGTGGATCACGGCGCCCGGCATTGCCTGCGGAGCGACGTGGGCTGGACGCCGGCTCACTTTGCTGCCGAGTCGGGGAGACTGGGGGTGCTTCGCACCCTTCATTCCCTGCACGCTGCCATGGATGCGGCTGACCTCTTCGGCGACACTCCCAAGAGGCTTGCGGAGATCTACGGTCACCAAGACTGCTCCAGGTTCTTAGAAACGTGAGTAGCAATGGCTGGTCCCGCCGCGGCAGCTGACGGGGCTCCAGCAATGAAAATTAAATTGGCTGCTATAGAGAGGACCAGAATGAATACGCGCGTTACCTGTCTTTCTACCCAAAGCCGGTTAAAGCTGTCAGGCACAAGTAGTGGAAAAGCAAATGGGGTCTCTGTCACGAAGGAGCTATTGGGAAGATGTTAATTTCTTCCACTGCCTTCTATGGTTTGCCCTGGTATGTTTTCAAAATCGTTATCACTTAATGACATCATTGTTTTTATAAGGATATTACAGAGTGCTTATTAAGCAATGGAAATGAAAGCAAGAACTAACGAGTATTAACCCCTTAGAGTGGAGAATACTGAATACACAGGTTGAATTGTTTACGAGTGTCTCTTTAGGAGTTGGTGTTAGTGTATGTAAATCATTTGACTTTTCAGCCTGGAGAAAAGAAGGCTCCAGAGGGACCTCATAGCGGACTTCCAGCACTTAAAGGGGGCCTACAGGAAAGGTGGGGAGGGACTTTTTACGAGGGAGTATAGCGATAGGATGAGGGGTAATAATTTTAAACTGAAAGAGGGTAGATTTAGATTAGATATTAGGAAGAAATTCTTTACTGTGAGGGTGGTGAGACACTGGCACAGGCTGCCCAGAGTTTGCCCGTCCCTGGAGGTGTTCAAAGCCAGGTTGGATGGGGCTTTGAGCAACCTGGTCTGGTGGGAGGTGTTCCTGCCCATGGCAGGGGGGTGGAACTAGATGATCTTTAATGTCCCTTCCAACCTAAACCATTCTATGATTCTTGTAGTAAAGAACAGAGCCATCCTTTTTTTTTACATAATTATTGAAAATTTTACCATTTGATCTGTTAATAGGAAGGCCCCATATTGCTTCCAAATTTTGGAGAACTCCTTATTGCCTCAACTGTTTACAGTTATTACTGTGGCACCACATGCAACGAGTAATATGCTTTTAAAAGGTTCCCCATGACCATTCCTGTTTTTCAGCCGCTGATTTGGCTCATGGGTATTTTCATCCTTGGGAAGCTGTTTCCCTGGATCAGGATGCTGTCCTCCAGAGGTCTGAGCTGTCTCCCATACCTCCAGCTCTCTAAAGCAGTGGGACAGATCGCCAGAGGCTAATCAGCTTCTTCAGTGCAAATTGCAGTCCCACACGTTACCTGGTATTTAAATCCATTGCTTGTGAAACCTGCACATGTTGGAACCTGAGATGCTGGGAGCACCTAAGGGCTTTTCCTCCCCTGGGTTTTTCAGTGAATTTACACCATAGTCCTTAACTGGCACCTTTTTGACCGCTGCCACATTCTCAAGACTGCTTTGGTGCCATAGAAATCGTGGATTTTTTTATAGGCACATATCCAACTCAAAGTCTCCGGCTTGCCAGTTCAGCACAAGAGCTGCCAAGTTCAAAATCAGGCGCGGTGGCTGGGTGAGTGTCTGAGGTGGCCAGTGCCTACCAGATGCCACCTTTCATTAATCCACGTAAAGCTTTCTGTAGGTGCTGCTGTCCTCCTACTGTACTTCTACAGCTTGTTGGTTCCTGCTGAAAGGCTCCATGCCCACTTTTAATCTTGACACAGCATCAGTGTCCTTCCGTAGGAAGAGACACCCAAACCGTGCAAAATTCCCTTGTAGAGCCCAAAAAACTTTCGAGGGAAACCGTACGTTCCTGTTTCTAAGCTCTGGTTATTATGGAAGCTGATGGGACCTTTGCATTTTGCTTGCGCACCCCACCTCCAGGACACCTTACAGCTAAAGCCTCGCTGCGTATGGAGCTGACATGCACCAAACCCTCCCTATTCCACGCAGAAGAATCAGCTCTTATTGCCCTTAGACCTTCAGTTTAAAGCAATTTAAATAAGAAGCAGCTGATAGCTAAGTTTTGCTAATTAGTTTTTTTCACTACCTGGACCCTAGCTGGGGTAAGCTCAGGTTTGCCAGTTCTTTGAGAATGGGGCACTTTCTTCCAGAGGAGGGTCTTGTATTTTTTCTGTTCTTAGTTCTTGGCTTGCTTAGTTTCTCTATCAGAACAGGTAAATATTGTCCGTCCTGGAGAGCGAAAGGTCTGCAGGCTTGTTGCCCTCGATTAATCATTTATAGCATTTGTTTACCTATATAGTGCTGTCATTTTTGCCCTAATCTCACCATTAAATCCTGCTCAGCGAGTCCTGCCGAGTCTGTAGCCTTTGCTGTGCTCTTGGCTGCGCAGCAGAGCCGCAACGGTGAGGTGACGGCGAGGGTGGGGGAATTGCCAGGATGATGCCCACGGGCGATGCTCGCGGCAGGCGGAGGCGCCTGCCGAAATTGGAGGCGCCTGCGGAAATGATTGATAGGACGATTGACAGGATGATTGACACCCCGGTCTGAGCCACCTAGGCAACAGCCTAGGGCGACTCCTGTAGCCGACGGAGGGTTTTCTGAGGTGAATGGCTAATTTAAGGTGGAAAACGTGTTTTTCAGAGCCATGAGCCGGCCTGGCTTGCCCTGCGGCTGCGTGGCTCAGCCAGGAGCATAGCTGGGAGAACTTAATAACTGGGAAGATGTTTGACTGCCCATACCTAGGACATTTTGTAAGACACGTGAAGCCTGTATGATCACCTCACAGCTGTAACACAGCCTGTGGACAGCCAAGAGTTTGTCAATGGGGCTCAGGAACCCTTTTTTTAAGCCCAACCACCGTAATTTACAACCAAAGTGGACGCCTTCACCCTCCTGCAACAATTTCACCTCCTCACGTCAGCAAACTTGGAGGTAACGAGGAGGAACTACTGGCGTTTGTAGTATAATGTGAGTTACCTTCTGCTCCTTTAGGTGTGCAGAAGGTCCCAGAGGTGACGTCCATGGCCAGGCAGTGGTCCGTGGCTCCAGCGGCAGCTGGGCAGTGCAGATGTGCACAGAGAATGAACGTGTGTGTCTGCATGCCGATGCTGCGCAGCACAGAGTAGGTCTGCCCTCTGCTCACCGTGTCTGTGGTATCGGTATGCAAATACGGGGGGTATTTCGTTACACAGCATCACAGTCAATTTTGGGTATTTGCCTGTCATGCAAAAAGAGAGAGAAGGCAATTTTTAAGATAACCGGCTGTGCCAAGTGCAGGGCTGAGGCGCACATCTAATCAGGGCTATGAGCACCCAAATCCTTCCTAAATCCCAATTCAGCCCCCTCTAGCACCACGTGATGCCCCCGCGCTGTGCGTCTGACCCCAGCTGCTGCGGGCTGCGTGATCATAGGTCTGCCTGCCCGGGCGGAGTGACTGCTCTGTGCTGGCGACTGTTTGCATCAACGTGGAAATATGCCATCAACATGGAAATATTACATGTATCAACAGGTAAATATTGTTAACATGTAAATATTAGGAATATTCTCGGTATCCGTACCACTTACCAAGATTTGCATGGGCATGCAAAGAACAGGAAACAGCTTTCCAAACTCAGCTGCTGCTGAGTAACAAACATACGATTTGCATCAGATGGTTTATTTGTTGCAGGAGCAGAGCTTTACCCCGGGTGCTGGGAGAGCTGCCGGGAACGGCACCGCGGTGACACAGGGACCCGTGGCTCACGCCTGCTGCCAGCCTGTCTGCAACGTGCGAGCGTTGGAACTGCACCAAGCGCTCCTGCTAGCTCCCCCCAGGGCATATATATATACACATACCTACATACACATATACGTACATATATAGACACCCCCACATACACGTTTGTGTCTGTGTCTGACACTGGTGGCTCCTCTGGGATAATGTCTTTAAGAAAGGGCAAAAACGCTGCCGAGCAGTGAGTGAGGGAAGAAGTGTGGGAAACAGCCCTGCCACACCAGGGTCAGAGGGGGAAGAGGGAGAGGAGATGCTCCAGGTTCCAGAGAAGGGATTCTCCCGCAGCCCATGGAGGACCCCATGCCGGAGTAGGTGGCCGTGCCCTGAAGGAGCTGCAGCCCATGGAGAGCCTATGCTGGAGCTGGCTTATCCTGAGGGACTGCAGCCCATGGGAGGGATCCACGCTGGAGCAGGGGAAGAGCATGAGGAGGAAGGAGTGGTAGAGAAGAAGCGTCACGGACGGACCACAACCCCCACTCCCCGTCCCCCGGCACCACTCGGGGGAAGGAGGTAGAGGAGTTGGGAAGGAAGGAGTGAAGCTGAGCCTGGGAGGAAGAGGGGGTGGAGAGAGATGGTTGAATTTTGTCTTTGTTCCTCATCATCCTACTCTATTTTCAGTTGGCAATAAATTGAATTGATTTTGCCTAAGTGTGCTTTGCCCATGACAGTAATTGGTGAGTGAGCTCAATGTCTTTATTTTGACCCAAAAGCTTTCCTGTCTTTCTCTGCCCATCCCGTTGAGGGGGGGACAGTGAGAGAGGGGCTGGGGGGGCATCTGGCAGATGGCCAAGGTCAACCCACCGCAGTGGCTCCTGATTTTTTAGTACTTTCTCCTGCTTACTGCTGACATGAGAAAGAGAAGGCGGCGTGAGTTTTTGCCTTTCTGGTTTTGAAAGATAACTGAAAGAAACTTCCAGTGACTTGAAACCTGGGGGGCTGGACTGGATGACCTTCAAAGGTCCCTTCCAACACAAACCATTCCACGGTTCTATGTTGTGTGACTTGGACATGAAGGACAGACGTACTTGTTCTTGTAAAATTCAGCAGCGCTGACAAAACGCAGAAAGTAGCTATCTAATTTTTAGTTTGGGGTAACTTTTTTCCAAAATACTTGGCTGCGTCAGTGCCAGGCATCTGTAAAGACTGTGAAGAGAAAGCTAACAATACTTAGTAGGAAAAATATTTAAGAGCTGTGATTAACAAAACTGTGACTGAGATGATAAAAAAAAATTCTACAGCACAAAGGATCATTTTGGCCTTGATGAAAGTGGTTTTTAATCTGCTTTGGTTTTTTGCAATGGGAAGTGTAATGAAAACCCATTGATATTTCAAGGTTATAAGGGACTTAAAACTACAGTATAAACAACAGTGAAGTATGTTTATTTTCAGATTAACTTGTACAGTGTCCTTCACTGAGGATCTGGGACTGTGTTTGTTTAACAGAAAATATATGAATATCACAAAGAAAACCCCTAGGACTTTGGTAAACCACAGATGCCAAGAGCAAACTCCCTGCTGACTTGTTAATCCCAGGGTCTGGGTGGATGAATGTTCAGTGTCTGACATGCACAGGTTTCACACACTTGAAATCATGGAGATAACTTGAAAAACGCAGCTAAAACTCCCAGCAACCAGAAGACAGTTGTGAATGATTTGCCTATGGAGATATTGGACTGGTGAAAATGATATCTTCCACATAATGTTTTCCCATGCAAAATTTGAACCTCTGCAGGACATTGCTTAGTTCAAGTTATGATTGAAAAAACAGAAATAGAATTCTCAAGTTCGGTTCTGGATTTGAATGCAAAGTTTAGGAAAATTTCAGGGCTGGATTGAATTAGGATTAGATAATTTCTGAGGTTAGAAGGTCATCTATAAAGAACAGCTACGTACAAATCCTCCCAAACTCCAGCCGGCTTCAGATCTGATCTTTTGGCATGAAAAATTTCTAGGACTTATGAATGAGCAGTACAAAAAGTGAAAGAAAATGGAAATGTTGCAGTTGCAGTGAGTTAATATACCATGTACAATTGCATTAAATGTGCTGAGTCTAGTTAATAGCGCACAAATTCACAAGATCAGTCTTTGAGAGCTTTTTATGCTTAAAATTATGATTCCAATGGTAAAAGTCCAATCTCAGCGTAGATCCTTACGGAAAGTTTCCTACTTCAGCCCAACTCTGAGTGAGTACCTGGTTCACTTGGGGCGGTGAACGCTGTTGGATTTGGGAGGAGTCTCAGTGCTTTCTGAAGTATTGCTGGCAGCAGTGCTTTGACCATGCGAATACACGATCCCCTGATCCTGTGGATGGGCGGTTCATGAAGGGTGGTGTGACTGTGCTGTGCTCAGTATCTGAAGATGCACTCTTGCTTTCTTCCCCAGAGCAGAGGTGGAGAGCAGAAACTATCGCAGGACAGCCGCAATGAAAGGAATCTCCTTAGACCAGAGAGATGAAGACTGGGAACTCAAGAAAGGAGAGCTAGAGAGAAATCAGCAGTGTTCTCGGGAGAACTACACATCCTCTGCTCAACGGAAAAATAAAAAAAAAGACAGAAGCAGTCGTGTGCCCTGACTATTTGGTGCCACCGAGGACTTGCAATGCAGAGCAAAGCCAGTGGCAGACCTCAGGTGTATCTGCAGGGTGAAATATGGATGAACAGGAGAAGCAGATGGGCACAAGAATGTGTTTTGTGATGTACTGGAAAAACTGTCGTTATCAGGGAGCAGGTAGAAGTGCTTCTGTCTGTCTGCATGTCTATATGTATCGGGTCTCTGCTATCAGAAAAGTGCAGAAGTTGTTTAAATATGCTAATAATATAACTTCCTGAAATGTATAAATTTAAAGCAATGACAGCAGTTACCCATATCACCAGAGAGGGAAATGGTTTTGCTCCTAATTGATTAATGAAAGCATCTGGGACTGCAGTTCTGCTCCCTCTGGTGATGTCTGTGGCTTTTGCTTCTTTGGTTCTGGTCCTGAGTCAACCAGGGGTCTCTCTAGAGGCTCGTAGACTCTGGTGGTGCCTCTCTCTTTTCTTTGGGAGTGAGGTGCAGTGGCTTCTTCTGGCTGAAGGGGAGAGGTTGATGTTGACCTTTGACTGGACGCATGGGTCTAACAACCTGTGTCTGCCGTTCCTGGCGCAGCAGAAGGGAGAACGTGCTCCCTCGTGGCTGCTTTCAGACCTCTGTGACTGCCAAGACAGTCAGAGCGCTGCCTTATTTTTAGCAGTGCCCCCAGCCGTCTTTATGTCTATGCTTATAGCAATGCTGTGGAAGTGGTCCTGAGCAATCCCTCTGCTCATCACCGCTTCCCATGGCCAAAGCATTTTTAACTGTTTCACTTCTCAATCATAACAAGTTTGAATTTGTTCCCAAGCAGTTTTCCATACCTTGCCAGCCTGGGGCAGCCATTCCTATTGCCTACTGACATCTTTTATGTGCCCGCTTCCCCTCCCCTTATGTGGCTGCCTCCTGCTTCCCCTCTGCTTCCCCTCCACTACCCAAACCTGGCCCTTCTGGCGTGCCTTGGTTACAGGTGTCCTTTGCACCCAGCCAGGCATCGCAATCACAACCAACAACTCTCTGGTTCATCTCCCTCTTCTAGATTTCCAGGGACTAATTCAGCTGTCTACGCAGAGGTGTCTAATGCCACTTGAGATGCTCTGGAGTATCCATGCTGGCCCCGCAGGTCTCCAGAAGATCCTGTGCTGTAGCTGCCAACCCCATGCAGATGTCTCAGATACCCTGTGACTTCCCCGATGATGTTTGGGCAAATGAGTCAAGCTCCAGCTTTGTCTTTTGTCATTTGCACTTTCCAAGCCCTATGAGACATCAGCTCCATTCACAGTTGGCCTGGCTGTCCAATTAGTGACAGTGCAAGTGGAGACACAGAGTGCCTGTTGCCATGCTGATAAATGAAAGAGGCGTGTTTCTAGCCCTGAGGCCAGCTGGTGGAGCATCCTTGTAGTTGAGGAACGTTTCCCCCAGGGCTGGGAACACCATTGCATCTCCCCAGAGAGCAGCTTTAGCATATGGGCTGTGCACTGTGGCCCATGGTGGTTTCTAAGCTGTCTCCTGCAGTGCAGCTGGATGGGGCTGGTGCATGGAGGGGGTGATGCTGTGTTGGACATCATGTTCCGCGGGATTTCGTGGAGATGGAAGAAGGTATGTTGGGCGTTGTTTGCTGGGGCTGCATTCTTTTGTGTGAGAACGTGTAGAAGATGTTGGTTTTGCCTGCTGAGTCTTGTGGTACGTGAGCTTTTGAGGGATGATGTTGCGTGGGATATAGGGAGTAAGAAGGCTTTTCCGTGGTCTTTTTGTGAAAGCAATGGGGACTGTCATGCTAAAGGATCACCTGCCCTGAACAAGAGCGGGGAAAGAAGGGAGGTGTGGTGGTGGCTGTCCTTTAAAGGCCTTTCAGCTGGGCAGATGTGTGCGGGTGAGATGTTTAAGATCCGCTTCCACTAGGACGTGGGACAATGCTGAGGGTCTCCTGCTGTGGAAGTGGGACTCGGTGGAGTCTGGCATTTGATATAAAAAAAATGCAATTGCAGCTAAAGGCAAAAAGCTAAAGGCAATGTGCTCTGAGTGTCTAATTTTGATGAGGTGACTCAAACCCTTTCTTTTTAGCCAAACAACGTGGAGGTAATTTTTTTTTTGCTTTCCTCCTGCAGGAAGAGCCATAAAAACGTGAAAGCTAATGGTTAGAAAAACACTTTCTTACACTTTCTTATGTCCCTCTTCCCCTTTCATTTTTGCGGGGATGGAGAGGAAGAGGGAAGGGAGCGCTCTCTTGCCCACAGAAAAGGCAGCCCTTAAAATGAAAAGGTTACAAACTAAGTTTTTTTGCCTTCACTTCAACTTTTCAAATTAGCATGCCGGGGCCACTCGTGTTCTCTGAGGAGAAACTCTTCCTGTGTTGATTTCTAATGGTGAGTACATAGAAATTAGGGAGTCCTTCACACTGTTGTCCTACCGCATGACCACATCTTTTTACAAGAAAATCGTAAACAAAACCTGCCGAGATGCATGAGAAAGGCACGCTTGGCATGAGGTAAGATGTTCGTCTGGGCCTGAGATGGTGAAAGAAGTGAACAGTTCAGGTTCTGCTCTGTTCATGCTGGCACACTTTCATGTTTAGATAATCTGCTGTGGTGGTTTGACTTTGGCCAGCTGCCAGACCCCCACCCAGCCGCTCCTTCACTCTTGCTCCTCGACAGGATGAAGGGTGGAAAATAAGATGGCCAAGCTCATGGGTGGAGATAAAGACACAGAGATGACTCACCGATTAGCATGACGGGTAAACCAGACTTGGCTTGGGGATAATCAGTTTAATTTACTGCCAAATGAAAACAGAATAGGGTGATGAGGAACAGAGACAAAACTCAACCATGTTACCTCCACCCGCCCTTCTTCCCAGGCTCGAGTTCAATCCTTCATTCCCAACTTCTCTACCTCCTCCTCCCGAGCAGCACAGGGGGAGAGTGGACGGGCCCTGTGGTCAGTTCATAATGCATTTTCACTTCCACTCCTTCCTCCTCATGTTCTTCCCCTGCTGCAGTGTGGGTCCTTCCAATGGGCTGCAGTCCTTCAGGACAAGCCTGCTCCGGCACGGGCTCTCCACAGGCTTCAGTTCTTCGGGGCATGTCTACCTAGTCCGGCATGGGGTCCTCCACGGGCTGCAGTGTGGCTATCTGCTCCACCATGGACCTCCGTTGGCTGCAGGGGGACAACCTACATCACTGTGGTCCTCTCCATGAGCTGCAGGTGAATCCCTGCTCCAGCACCTGGAGCGCATCCTCCCCTTCCTTCTCTGACCTGTGTTTCTTGCGGGGCTGTTTCTCAGCCTTGACCTCACCTCACGCAGCCTTCCGTGGATCCCCCAGCTGCCAGCACCTGGCACGGACACCCCATACATCTGCCCATGGGTCACTGCGAGATGAAAGCGTGACTTTATTCCACACGGCGCTTGGCACAAAACCCACCTTCCTCAGTGTTTTACTGAGCCGGAGTCCGTCGGTACAAGCGGATCTCATGCAAAATGAAAGCAGACCAGGAGAGCAGTCGCACAGAGCAGGGCAGACCGTGTTTTTTGCATGAAGTGGGTCAGAGAGAGGACACGTAAGGCTGGTGTGGCAAGTGCCCATCTGCCCCGCGGCTGTTTCTGCATTGCTGTTTCGAAGTCAGTAACCAGCTCTGGTGAATAACAGTGGTGAACATATTCAGGCACACGTTATAAGCCAATGCAAGACAGTGACAGAACTCCTCATGTTACAAAGTCCACAGCCACAGCAGAAATAAATGTAAAACAAAATCGATATAAACCTGTTGTTTAGTTAAGTGCTTTCAGTCAGCAAATCCCAAAGCATTGTTAGAAGGTTTGCAGTGTTGTTATTCCCCTTTGGCAGCTCTCCCCTGCACCCGGTCTACATTACTTTCTTATTGCCAATAATTCAACCCAAAGAATTATCTCAACCAAATGACAGTAATAGTTGATTTAACTGATAATAATGTAGTTCCCAGAATTTTAATGAAGTTTTCTTAACTCATATGGTGAAGATAGAACATCTGTATCATCTACACTGGCTGGAGAGTTGTCTTAGAGATTAAATTACTTGGGTTTTTTTATCATAAAATATCATCACTTTTAATGGGCTCCAGCTTTTTGTTACATTCCCTACCTCATGCAAACCTTGCACTTCACACAGGAGAGAGTCTTTAGCAGTGTCTTTTCCAGTTTGGGGTTGCTGAAAATCAGAATAAGGGAATGAACAGCCGGAAACGCATACTGAAAGACTAAAATGAGAAACACCACAGGATTTGCCTCCTTTGTGGAATAAATGAGTGCCAGGACCAAACATGTAAAGTTAATGCTGTAAATGAAGAAAAAGGAGAGAATAGATTTCATGGCTTTGATATGGGCATCCATGCTGAGGTTCTTCCCCGAGTCTGTCTGCATCTTGCACTTGTGTCTCCAGAGAGAAAAGAGGAGGAGTAGGGCAGAAGAGATTACTGCCGTGAATGCAGTGGCAAATCCGAAGCCACTGATAAAATAAACAGGGAAAAAGTGTTCATCCATTTTGATATTTGCTTTCCAGAAATTTCCTCGGGTGGTGGAATTGGGGTTGTTACAGTGCGCTTCATTAATGGCTTCGTAGATAAGTATGGAGATGACCAGGGATAAAAGCACTGAACCCAACAACAACCATGGCACGATCCTGTCAATTTTTACTTTCAGGTAGACGAAAAAGATGTGTCTGAAATTTGCAATTTTTATACAGTAAAAAACACAAAGACAGGCAGAAACCCACAGGTTGGAACAATTTAAAAAGCTGTAAATAGCTGCAAAAAGTTGTGGTATGGGGTGAACATAAAAGGACGAAGGACAAAGTATCGAAAGCAAGTGATATACCCACGTGGAGAACAAATACCAAAACCTGCAGCATGCCAGAAAGAGCAAGATCTTCTCGTTAGAGTTAAAGCTTTTCTTTTTCACCCAAGCAATACAAAGCACAGAAGCAATGAAAGCGTTTATCCACATGCCAGCTACTGCCTGGAGTGTGACGATGACCACAGCCGTGATGTCATATGAAGTGGCATTAAATTTATCTTGAGAGTAACAGGCTTCCATCCTCCCGGACGGGTAGCGGTGCTGTGCCAGAGAAGCAGGTTGTTGCGCTACCGCTTAGCGCAGGTCGGCAGCTCCTGTTTCCCGAGTGTCAGGGGTGGACCAGGAGCTTTATAGAGCTGGTGGTGGTGGGGACTTTGGTGATGCGCCTTTTCAGAGCAGGGCAGGTGCAGGAATGTAAATGTGCTGGGTATTCCCTTACCTGGTATGAGTGTCAGTCTTCAGTATTTGAATTGCAGTTCGGAAGACCTTTGTCGGGTGACACAAACAAAGTAGATGCTTTTCTGCAGCGGGCAATGTCGTGATTTAGTGACTGTCCTATGTTTGATCGCTCTCCGTGCTCACACGGAGAGGTGCGCGTTAGGAAAGCACAGTCATCAGAGTCGATATCCCCTTTCATAACAGAGTCCAGGAGCTGCAAAATTCAACCAAGATGCTGGAAACTGGAGTTCATTTTTATCCTGCCGGGGCACTAAAATCCATATTAGCTTTCCCATTGGTAATGCCTTAATTGTAAGTGAGCAGCAACATGGTAGGGGGAAAGCATTGAAGGGTAAGCAGGACTTTGTTTTTCTATTGAAGCATATAGAGGAAAAGGGCAAACATAAACGTGAGTCCCTGAGCCAGGGTTCAAAACTCATCTGCTAGCAACATGAGGAGTTTTAGGGACAAGACCATGCTGTGTTCCCTCCACACTGAAATACCCTCAAGCTTCCAAAGTACTTCAAGTCCTGAAAACTGGTTTTTTTAACAGGCGAGGTCTGTTAAGCTCTGTAGATCACGGACTGCCTATAGATTTTGGGTTTGTGCAGGACCTTGCATATTGGACCTTGCACATCAGGACCCAGTTACCAACTAAATCTTGGCTGATGCTGTGGTGTAATTGGGAAACAATTAAATCACAACCAATGGCTATGTGGCTACAGGAAATAAAACACCAGCATTTTCTCTCTTCAGAATGGTGCTCTTGTTTTCTAGGAGATATAAATGCAAGAATATCATTCGCACATGCTCCTATTTGCATTTTTTTGCTAAGGACCTTGCTAGAGCACTAACATGTTGAAATGTTTCTACAGAAGGCCTGGAGTTCACCTGACCAACAAAGCATGGTACCTACCACATGTCCCCATAAAATCTATGCAGATAGTCCAGTGGCTTTTAATAAAAGTTCTAGTGAGATTTTCACCACCTGTTATTTCTATATTGCCTAGAAAACATGAGCATCATAGCTAGGTCTGGATGCCATTTTTCAAAAATATAATGGATCATTTAAACCCAGTCACACTTGACTGAGATGGCGTTAGAGAGAGTCCTTGCACTTATGGATGGAGGTTGTCTGGAAGCTCAAAAGAGAAGTGCTCAAGGAAAGCAACCCACTTTTCTGAGGCTAAAAATGCCAGAATGAATGTGAAGCCAGATGATCTCCAGGTGCTTTAGACTTGCAAAAAGTCAGGAAGGAAGTTGTCAACCTTGTGTGTGAAGAACAACCTTATGGGCACTGGATACAACACTGACGCTCTGCAGTGGATTATCATAGGAAGCAGCGTTTAGTGAATCACCCACTTCTCTGTGTCTCAATTGCCATTGCCTTCATGTCTAAAGAGGGTGGAAGCTTTGAGGACTGGGACGCAAATCTCTTCCTTCTCTTTGGTCCATGCCCTCGAGTCCAGGAGTCAGGGGTGGCTTGTGCCAGCTAGCAATTAGTGGATTTTTTTCCTTTGCCTGTTGTGTTTCAGGAGGCTGATTTGGCAAGTCCTCTCCCTGCAACCCCCCATGCTGCTGCTCCTCTGACAGGCAGGCTGGGAAGTGTCAAGTGATGGGTGCTTTTTGGTGAATTCAGTTTGTGTTTCCCCTGGCCCTGGTTTTATGGGATGGATGTTTGTGATCATGTCTCTAGGGGAAGGATGAGGCAAAGCTCAGCGCTGCTCTTGCCTTCTCACCAAGGGTCATTTCTCCTGCCCTGCTTCAGCCTGACCCACACGACTCGTGTTCACAGGGAAAGTCCTGGGTGGGATTCCCATGCAAAACACTGGGAGCACATGGCTTCGTAGGCATGTGAGGGGGACCAAGCCAGGACCCTTCGCTGTACTCCTGCTGTTAGAGACAAAGTCTTTTTGGTCTCCTGAGGAAACCCAAACCAACATATTTTGCTGGAACTTGATGGCTGGCATTCTGTTGATGACAAAAATAAAGCTATTTTTAAGTTAAAGATGATGCTTTACTCATCGAATCAGGGGAAAATGAGATTCATCTGCGGGTCCTAAGGGAACTGGTGGATGAATTTGCCAAGCTACTATCCATCCTATCTGAGAAGTCACGGCAGTCTGGTGAAGTTCCCACTGACTGGAAAAGGGGAAACATAACCCTCATTTGTAAAAAGGGTAAAAAAGAAGACCCAAGGAACTACAGGTCGGTCAGTCTCACCTCTGTGCCCAGCAAGATCATGGAGCAGATCCTCCTGGAAACTCTGCTAAGGCACGTGGAAAATAAGGAGGTGATTGGTGGCAGCCAACACAGCTTTGCTGAGGGCAAACTGTGCCTGACAAATTTGGTGGCCTTCTACAACGGCGTTACAGCATTGGTGGATAAGGGGAGAGCAACCGATGTCATCTACCTGGACTTGTGCAAAGCTTTCAACACTACTTCGCACATCATCCTGGTGTCTAAATTGGAGAGACATAGATTTGACCAATGGATCACTCGGTGGCTAAGAAACTGGCTGGATGCTTGCACTCAGAGGGTCAACGGCTTGATGTCCACATGGCGAGCAGTGACAAGTGGTGTTCCTCAGGGGTTGGTACTGGTACCGGTACTATTTAACATCTTTGTTTGTGACGTGGATGTTGGGATGGAGTGCACCCTCAGGTATTTTGCCAATGACACCAAGCTGTGTGGAGTGGTCGACACGCTGGAGGGAA
>RSEF01000003.1:119139023-119177914 GCA_003993805.1 Himantopus leucocephalus
GGAACTAGATGATCTTTAAGGTCCCTTCCAACCTAAACTGTTCCATGATTCTACGATTCTATGAAAATAAAAATTTGTTTGCATCTACCCAGATGTTTCCAGGAATACAAAAAACCCCACCAAGCAAACCTTCTCACAGAAATTTTAAATAGTTCAATAACTCCTGATTGCTCCAAGAGTTAATACACCAAGAATAGTTATAAAATGGGCAGGCAGATTGCTTATCGAGTTGGCTTATGGCTATATCTAATAAGATTAAAATCTGCTCTTCCTTTCAAAGTTCACTTTTTTGTTGGCTTCTGCTTATCAGTACTTCTGAACGGTATTCAGCTGCAGGACACTCTGTCTCCACTGGCAAGTAGTGCCAGACGATCTTCTGAAATGGATTCCTGGAGGATATGTTGTTTCAGAGCAGGGGTTACCTCCTCCTCTGCCTTTATGGTATTCCCACCTGCTCCTCCATTTTCTGGCTTGGGATCAGGGTGCGATTTCACTTTATTTGTCTGTGATTTTGAAAGCATACTTTCCATGTGTCAGATCCAAACCTTTGTTGAAGACAGAGGTAAGGGTGTAAAGATTTGTGCGGTAGCAGAGGTCTATCAGTCATCAAGTGGGGAATTGTACCAACCCATGTCGTTTAGTCCCTAACTTAGGTGTATTACTTCTTTTGATAGTTGATGATGTTGATGGAGGGCGGCTTAGAAAGGACATTCCAGAGATAAACTCAGGTAAGTCAGGACAGTAACTAAGCAGCGTGTTGAGTTATTACAGAGGTCTGAGATAGTCTTTGGGGACCACAAGTCTGGCAGATGTGATGGCACCAGAAGGGACTGAAAGCTCCCTCCTGTGTGAAAAAAATCCCAAATACATCATGGATACAATGAGCATTGCAGGGGAATTAAAAATGTGTAGGGTGAACCCCAGTTACTTCTGGAGAGAAGGGAGAAGATCTTTGCTTTGGATTCTGGTAGGAGCCAGAGAATATGGAAAGGCAGGAGCAGGGCCCTGGGCTGAGGACAGAAAGATCCATAAAAGGGAAGATGAAAACACCAGGAAATTTCCAGAAGGATAATTTTGTAGGAATTCCAAGATCTTTACCTTAAATTTGGAAACACACTCAACTGCTCCTGGGGAAGGCTCAGCAACCCCGTGACTGAACCTGCATCCCAGCCCGCTGCACTCTCTTGGAACACAACTCCCGGAGAAACCTTGGCAGTGGCTCTAATTCAACTTCTGGTTTGTTGATGCGATGAGTTGCTTGGTTTCACATTGCCAATGACCAAGATATGAAGCTTAAGTAACTTCAACCCTGCCCCAGGGCTTCAGAGCATTGCCTTGAGAGAGTTTTCGTTTCCTGACATCATTGCCTGTTATCCGCTTTGTGTTCTGGTGTAAGTTTTCTCTGGTTTTGCTGACAGAACAGAAAACATGGTGTAGGGTTGAGGGGGGTTTTTTTGTTTTTTTTTTATTTTTTTCTTCTTCTTCTTTCCATATGTACCTGAGGACAATGTAAGTTATTTCTATAACAAAAGCTCTGAAGATGAACTGTCTGTGCCGGGGTTGTGCTTCTAGGAGGGCATTAAATGAAAATGTTATGCTAGCAGAATGACACAGTGGCTGAGATTTGGGCTCAGCTCTGCACATGGGGAATATACCCATATCAAAAATAAGGGTATAAAATGAGAGTCTCAAATGCTGTGTTTTTAAAGCATGGAAGATGTGGATCAGCTGCTTCAGACACAGGTGTCTGTTGCCAGTTCAAACCAGTTCAAATCCATCCCCTCCAGCACCACTCTAGGGGAAGGGGAAGAAGTCCTCCAAACTTTGTACCTACCAGCCCGGGGGGATATTTTGCATATCCCTGTGCGTCTCAAATGGCACCAGACACCTACGTTTAGGCAACCGGATGGACACACAGCGGTAATGGGATCTGAGACACACAGCACATAGATTTAATTGCTTCAATCTGAGCTTGACTCAGGCTGAACCTCTTCCCTCTCCAGGATCCTTGTCTTCCTCCTTTGATCACATGGGGGAATCCCAGAGGATTAGCCTAGGTCAGCTAACTGGTTTGGCTGTTAGATGCCTGACTTCCGCACAGATCCGTTCCACCTATCTCTCAACTTCAGTGTTCAGAAGTCCACAGCAGTTTGAAGCTACAAGCTCAGGAAAAAAGAACAAAATCTCCTCTGGGCAAATATTATGAAATTGTTCTGGAAATCTTCATTCCACCCCAAATCCTGCTCAGCTGGAGGCGGAGGACTGGCATGTTATAGTGTGGCAATGGTTATTTGTTTGGTTGTTTCTGGGCAGCTGCTGTTCAAAGTGAGAAGGGGTGGTTGATGAGGCAGCCCGATAGATAGTGTGGTCTTTGAAAAAACACATATTGTAGTTCTTGATACGTTACTGTGGCCTAAATGGCTGTTGATCTCATTTCAGAAACGGGAAGGAAGCTTTTCAAAGGTGATATTATCTTACTGGTATGTGCTGCTGATCTAAACCAACATCAGCAAGAGTGTAGATTTGGTTTAAAGTGTTAACACAAGCACGTTGATCTCATTATCAGCTGGAGAGGGATGCTCTGAGAAACAACTCCTACAGATGGAAAATTCCCACCCCCTATATCCTAGCTGACAGCTTGGGTATTAAGACTTTTTATCATGGTAGCACTGTATTATTTTCATTGGGTATACTCTGTTTTTATCCAGCTCTCCGGGCTGCTTTCGTTTCATTTGCTTTTGGGTTAAGCTGTGTGCCCTTGTTGCTGCCGGACAGACAGAGCAACACAACTCTGTCCCAGCACATGTTGTTTTCAATGTAACAGCCCCGGTGAGCAGCCGGATGCTGATGAGCAGCCAATTTCACTAGTATCAGTGTATCTGGCTGAGATCTCTAGATAATGAAGTCAGGAAATCCTAATCTCAAGAACATGCATGTTGATCTATTGCACCCTTCATGTCTTATCTCTTCTTAACAGCCCCAGCTTAGCACAGGCGGAAAGGAAACGCAGATATTTTATAAGTAAAAAAGTTCCCATCTGTTCCCTGTTTGTTTTAGTCTAATTTTAGGCACTATTTTAAATTTTGAACAATTTAGGAATCAAAATTAGTAGTAAATCAATGTTGAAATCCTATGGTTCTTTCCTGTGTTTACTAGCCCTGAGCTCAAAGTTTACAATACTTGAAATTATATTGTAACATGCAACAAAATTACCCAGCAAAACCTAAGCAATGCCCTGGATGTCCAAAAGCCTGCTTGTTTGTTTCAGCACTATCAGTTTATCTAATAAAAGGTATTATCACTCCCTATGGCCTCTGCCAAAATTACTCCAGCCAGGGAATTCTGCTAACAGCCTCCTGCTCTCTCATCCAGGTAGATATTTTTTATGCATGTTCATATCTTTAATCCTCGCTTGTTCATACTTTCTAGATATTTATAATATTATAAAAGCACAACAGCAGCTATTGTCATCCTCTGCTATGTGTTTCAGATCCGAATGCTAAAGGTGTTACCCTGCAGGCATTTGACGTGTTCGGGCTGAAGTCTTTCAAGCCCTATGAATCGGGATGGGTAATTTTGTATTAACAATCTGGTTTGTACCACCTTGTTTGAGATGATCATTTTTCCAACTCAAAAGACATTCGTTTTCGTTCTTGCTGGTCCAAGGACATAAACACCTGAGCCACTTTTCTGTCCAAGACTTTATTTGTATTACACTGGAGATAAAACCATTGCAAACAGACTAACCAAAGGTATTATCTGCATTTGATGTTCTCTTAATATAAGAAAACACTATTTTATTTCCATTTGCATCCTAGCTACTGACATGAATCCCCTTCTTGGCACTCTTCCAGGGAAAGCAAGCAAATAACTTTCTCCCGGTGTTGGTTAGGGGCAGGGCATGTCACTAGTGTGTTGGGGTTCGCATGTCGCTTCCTCCTCGCTCTCAGATGCAGGGTTGGGTTTACCTGACCAAATGTTGAAGCCAACAACCTCGACCGCTGGGCAGGTCACCGCAGGTTGCCTTTGCAGTCAGCGGGGAGGTGGTGACTCTTCCAGGCCACAAATCATCTCACCTAAAATAGAAGTCTAAAATAAGTCTGGTGACTCACTTCTCAAATGCCTGTTACTGTCCAGGGACTGTGAAGGTGCCAGGGAAGCTAACTCAGTGGCAGATGCCAACACTGTGACAGTCTAAAGTTAGGTCAGGGGACCTCCCTGTTTGCTGGGAAGGACCATCAGGACACCAGCTAGTGCCTGTGTCTAGGAATCCAGTTCAGATTTGCCCTCAGGGGCAGGAAAACTCGTGCACAGTATTTTTGGGCAGATTTTTTTTTTTTAACCCCACAGAATTATTTCTGAATGGACATGAAAAGTTAGGATTTAAATATGTATTTAGGAACCAAACCAAGGAAGCCAGTGCAACCTGAGTTCACTGAAGGCTGCTCAGTCCCTTTGAAAATCGGGCCCGTTATTTAAATACTTTGGTACACATACACATAAACAACAACCAATGCAGCGTATGAGGTTATAACGGACCTGCTGCACTTTCCTGTGCTGCTCATGTTCTGCTACTCCCCTTCCTATACTGGTTGAGCTGGGGCCACCCGGAGGTGAAGAACAATAACATTTGCCATCATCACCTCCTTTACAAGAACACGCACACACTGCCCTCCAGGGAGGGCAAAAAGAAACAAGAAGGCCAATCACACCTGGGACAGGGACTCATTGCCAGGCTGTGGCAGGGTGCTGGAAGTACACGTTGCTCTGTATTCTGGCATTGCAAATCTAGTCTGGGCAAGACTGGAAAACACAGATGGGAAATTCTAAAAAGTATTATTTTTTTTTTTTACTTTTACCTTGATCTCGCGGTTGAGTTAATAAGTAGATACAAGTTGTAGAAGGTATTACTCAAAATGGGTGCAGTATCTAAGTCTTTGCCTTACAGGTTCTGGTCTTATGTGGGAGACCTTCAGAGTGGCCAGATGGTGTCTATAGGAGAGAGATGCGACTATAAAGCCATAGCGCAACATGAGCTCCTGCATGCCCTGGGATTTTACCATGAGCAATCCTGGACGGATTGTGATGACTGTGTTCAGATATGGTGGGATGAAATTATTGAAGGTACAATGCAGGTCTGAAAGGATTGAAATTGTCTGTAGATGCATGTCCCTGTTTTTACAATGCTGAAACATCTCTGGTTGAGAATGGTTGCCTACATAGAATCATAGAATTGTTAAGGTTGGAAGGGACCTTTAAGATCATCAAGTCCAACCATTAACCTAACCTGACAAAACCACTTCTAAACCATATCCCCAAGTACCACGTCTACCCTTTTTTTAAACACCTCCAGGGATGGCAAATCCACCCCCTCCCTGGGCAGCCTATTCCAATGTTGGATAACCCTTTCAGTGAAAAAAATTTTTCCTAATATCCAACCTAAACCTCGCCTGGCTTAACTTGAACCCATTTCCTCTCGTCCTATCACTTGTCACTAGGGAGAACATGTTCACAACTGGACCATTATTTAGTCACGGTAAAACATTTTGAAAAGGTGTTATGTGCTAAGTTTTATTTCTGATCTTGCCTAATCGTGTGTATGTTTTTGTACAGGTTTTGCATATGCCTTTGACAAACACAGTGACAGTTTCCATGATGACCTCAATACCCCATATGATTATGAGTCAGTCCTGCACTATGGACCATATTTTTTCAACATCAATAGAAACATTCCTTCCATTGCAACAAAAATTCCTGAATTTAATGAGGTCATTTGGCAGAGGTTGGATTTCAGTAGGATTGACTTACTAAGGTTGAATCTCGTGTACAACTGCAGTTAAGTCCTTCTTTTCACACATGCATTTGAAAATCCTTACTGGAGCTTCATGATAACATGGATGGAGTCACATGAGAGGAGCAGGAACACTTCACCCTTGGGATCCTCTTGCAACGCTAAAAGAAACTACAGTTCTTATGCAGCAGCAAGATCCATGGTGGCCAGATTCCCATTTCTTTACTGTTGGAGTGAATCAAAGGTCTAACATCTTTCATTCATACAGACTTTCCCATAATATTACTTGTAACAGTTACAGTTTCCTTCATGGATGATGATCATCATGCTGTTGAAGATGATAAAATCTTCAAGTAACAGTAGTCTGGAATTGGGGTCTCCAAAATCAGAGTATTTCAAGTTCTTTTTTCTGCCTATGTGATGTTTGATAAAACTATTGGGGTCAGGAGCATGAATGGGGATAATTGTGCCTTCCAGCTCCACCGGCAAAGCCATGAAAGTAAATACTTCACATTCTGTATGGTACTGACATGCTGTGTTAACCTGAATATTTCCACTAGTTTCAGCAGAAGTGCTTCTGATTTACACCCTGAAGAGTGAAATGGGACACAGAGGCAGACTTAGAGAAAATGATGGATGTCTGAAAGCGAAAACTAGTATGCAGGCGCCAAGCTAGTTCCCGCAAGGAAATATTCAACTGAGAGTGGGAGAAAGAGATAACATGTTTCTTTCAGGAGGAAACATCATGTATGTGTGGCAACAGAGACACAGATGTGAAAGTCTGTGTAGTCTTCAGGTGAATTAAGAACATATTTCCTGTATGTAAACACTCTGGAATGGGGTTAAAAGCGAGAGCCTCATTTGATATTAATGGCCATGGTAAAATATGTTACTCTATTCCCAGCAGCTTCGACCCTCACCTTCTTGGACCAGTGCTCCTTTGAATATATCAATGTCTGTGGGACGGTGCAGAGTGGACAAGATGGTGCTAACTGGGACCACACATTGGGAAACCGGGAGATGAAGACCATACTTTGGTGGGAAACTGTGCAGGTAACACATGTAGTTTTAGATAGTCATTAGACTTTCCCATGCTTTTATGAGACAGGAGAATGAATATATACAGAGATAAATAAGTCATTAGGAAAACCCTTCTATTAATGTTAATCACTGTGTACCTGATGCTAAGCATGACTCTTGAATTTTCAGATAGAAAGGCTAATAATTTTCATTTGAAATATTTAACCCTTCCTTACATCTCTTCCCTACTTTGTAACATCTCATGAAGAAATGACAGTTTGAGGCTTTGCTGCTGTAAATTGGTGGTAGCTCCATTAAAATGAAGGGCGCTCCACCAGATTGCCCCAACTGACTTTGGTGAAACTCCACAGAAATGAGTCAGGTGAGACTCTCCTCCTTTCATGCATATGTTACAGGATTTTGAGTAATTTTCTAGTTTTTATTTAAAGCTGAAAGACACCTTCCCTTTGTATAGGAGTTCACTTGAGGCATCCCCACAGAAGTACACACGTAAGCAAATACCACAATACACAGATCTTGTTTGTAGACAAACTCTGGCATTGAAACCAATCCAGGATCATCAAAATAGGAAGCTGAGCTTCAGCAACGTGTCACCGAGCAGGAGGAAACCACCCTCAGAAGACTTCTTCAAGGGAGGGGTTGCTGTGTGATACAGAGCCGTGTCAGGAGGGTATAGCTTCCGGTAATTCAAAGTTTGTTCAAGCTGCACCACATAGGGAGGCTGAAGGATTATCTGAGGCGTAAACCCACAGTGATTTCCCCTCTTCTGGGGAGAGCATTGCATGGGGTCCTTTTGATCGAGGGTTTGGCTCCAACTGCGATGATTTAAACATATATTGAACAAACATGATTGTTTTGAGTTCTGCAGTATTGCTGCCAGGACACAGGAATTGAGTAGGGTCTGTTGTTTTCAGAGGCAGTTGGGAGAAAATTAAACACTGCAGAGGAGTATTACTTAGACAGTCCAAAAATCCTCAAGCGAAATGTTTCTTTTGAAACTCACAGGCATGAGACTAGCTGCTCTGTGTACAAGTGGTCACAGCTGGGCACATCTGCTTTCCAGAACACAAGTGACAGTTAGTCACAAAAGCATCTCATGGTGCAGGAGAGGAAAAAACTGCTGAATAGAAAAGAACGCCATTTCTGTGGAACCTGCTCCCAGGGAGGAGAAAGCAAGAGGTGGCTTTTGGCAGTAGCCAATCGTGTTTGCTGCCTAACGCTGTGTTTGGTTACAGTTTGGAGATCCTGCGGTTATACCAACTTTACAGGCAGTGAGGAGGAGAGCAGGCATGCAGCAGGCAGGGCAAGGGGATGCTCCTGTTCTCATCACATGTGGGGTCCGAGATGGCAGATGTGCGCCCGGTGAAGGCCACAGTGCAAAAACCAACACTTGGAAGACCCTCCAAGCGGGGAGCAAAATGAACAGGAGGGTTGTTCAGGTCTCATCATTGGCAATTTCTTGTTTCTAGAGGAACAAGTCTGTTTGGCTCTTGTTTGACGGGTTGGTTGCTTGCGGTTTGCAGGGTGTGTGGTTTGCTGACACTGTAAAGGCTCTGGATGTGTGACAGAACATGTGGCTGGGGAGCTGACAGCAGCTTCCTGCCACTCATGGCTGGTGACAGACAATTAACCGCTCAGCTTTGAGGAGGGAGAAGAAAAAACATTTAAAAATTAAGTAGTCAGCCTTCAGAAGTTTCCTGAGAGCAAACAGGTCAGCAGTTATTGGAAAATAAGCAGCTTTATTGGGTATTTGCAGGGGAACTTACTGCAGAAGGCCAGCGATGCTTATGGGAGCACATCCAAGCACAGGTGTGTAGATGGAAACAGCAGTGGAGCTCAGAGCAGCCTCAGGTGGCAATTAGGGTGGTGAGCCCCTGGCCCAGGTTGCCCAGAGAAGTTGTGGCTGCCCCATCCCTGGAGGTGTTCAAGGCCAGGTTGGATGGGCTTTGAGCAACCTGGGCTGGTGGGAGGTGTCCCTGCCCAGGGCAGGGAGGTTGGAACTAATTTTTAAGGTCCCTTCCAACCTAAACCATTCTATACTTCTATGCTGCTATGCTTTTATGATTCTATGAGTTGTTGTTCTCCACACAATCTCTGCTATTTGCACATCAGCTCCCAGGCAGACAGAAAAGTGCAAACCCATAAAAGCAGCCACAAGGTATTTGGAAACCCACAATGTGATGCAGGTTGAAAATGTCCTTGCCGTCAGGAGAGAGATTTCCTATAAAGAGGAGGTGTATTGAGTCTATTCTGTGAAGCTGATGCACTCGCTCAGTGGTCTTCAAGAAGCTGATTAAAAATCAGAATATACAGAACAGGGCTGTTATGGAGGGTGAGGGTGCAAGTGGTCAATGTTTTACCAAGGAAAACTGAAGACTCAGAGGAGGTATCACTCCAGCCCACAGAACTGCAGACTAACTATGAAAGAAAGAAAATAGTTATTTCAAACACATTAGTGTGAGAGGGCATGAGCTGATACAAAGTAATTGGGCTGGAAGTTATTAAATTCTTTACCCATAGCAGAAGTAAGGCAAAAATGTCTTTAGCTACTTTTATAGGGAAGTCTGATCTATTGATAAAAGGCTTGCAGGGCACGGTTTCTAGGCAAAGCAGAAGACTGAAGGCCTTGACCTAACAAGACTCTTCCAATACTTTTGTAATTTGTCTTCAAAAAAATCCCTGCCCAAGTGCATCCACTTAACATTTGCACATGTTGACAGGACTGGCACGTGTACAGTTTGTACTTCTTTTCTAAAGAACAGAACCAAATGTGTGCCTTATCTAATCAATTAAACACTAGTTTGTAAGCCATATTTAAGTGCATTTTCATTTTAATATTGATTTGCAATATAGGGAGAATTATTTTCTGTTGATTTTTTTTTTTACTTTGAAAATAACTTTCTTGCTCAGGCAAGTGGAAACTACACTAAAACTTATTTAGCACTGCCATTTCATTACTGAATGGGTCAAAAATTTTTATCACACCACTGTGTTTTGTGCTTCTCAGATAGAGGATACTTCATGCACTTAGATACAAATATGGACATGCTGGTCATTCAGCTCTTCTGAAATATATTTCCCCCTTCAGATGATGGAGAACATCACTGGAAATCGGCCAGTATTCCCTTTGGTGTCCAAACCAAATTCCAGTATGGGTTTCAGGGCATCAGAGGAGATCCAGCCAAGTCTGCGGGGGAGATTGCCATCGATGACACCAGCCTGACAGAGACAAACTGCCCCATCAACATCTGGCACGTTAGAAACTTCACATCCCTTTTTAACAGTACTTCAAAAGGCAATTATATCATAAGCCCTGTATGCCTTTGCTTTACAGCTCTGTCCTCATGGGAGACATTCATCACCCTACATGAATTACATGGGGATTACTTTCCACCTCTGCAGCAGTCTGAACAATGGCCTTCTTGAACGGCCGGCAGGACACAGACAAGTAGTCTTGTTGGGTTTGGATCAAGACCTTGATGTAATCCACAGGACGTCCCTCAGCCTTAGCTGACCTCAGCCTACAGACCCAAACCAGCTAGTATATGGTAAACCAGAGTGTACCAGGAAGAGATACAGAAATGCAGAGGTTTGATCAAGCTGGGGAAAATTGTTGAAAGCCAGGATAGGTTTGCTCTGCACCTAACACTGCTGGGCTGACTGGAGATCAGCTTTAATTACTTCTATATTTTTGCACAACAGGCAGAAATGACACCCTGCAATGGGACAAACCATCTATCGCTGGAAGTTCTTTCTGCAACTGCTACGTGAGCCCAGGTGTTGGCTGGAATACATTCCTGACCCACAGGGAGCTGCACTGGAAAAAATTCCTTAAAATGACAGTCTTTTCATATTTGCTGGTTTTGAAGGTAGAGTATTATATTATCAGAATCCCCACACGAGCAAAGCAGGTACATACTCTTCTGTTTGTAAGAAAAGTGCAAAAGATGAGGGTGATTAACAAACAACCAGACAGTCATCTATTTCAGGAGCAAGGTTTTTAAATGTCTAGCAACTCCAGGTGCCTGGATTTTTGAATACCCAGTATGAAACCCTGTGGATGACCTTGATTGTCTGATACCTGAAAATCAGATTTTCAGGACAGATTATACTTCCATGTCTCGAAGATCAGTCTACTTAATGGTGTTCCCATTTGCTACCACCGCTATATCACTTCCAACTTAAGAAAACTGTGGTTTGAAAATGAAGGGGTTCTTTCCAGACCTTGAAAAACTGGCAGAAGCTTTTGATCCAAAGCTTCTCTCCTGAGGTTGCAACCTGAGGATTGTGTGCAGCTGCTGCACCTCTGCAATTCATGGCATTTGTGCTGCATTTTGACTGCCTTTGCTCGCCTGTGAAAACAGCCTTCAGATGATGTATCATAGAATCATAGAGTGGTTTGGGTTGGAAGGGACCTTTAAAGGTTGTCTAGTCCAACCTCCCTGCAATGAGCAGGAACATCTTGAGAGAAGCTTCTCTTGTCTCAGGGTATTTTCAGACATGCTTCTCTTTTACTAGTAGTGTGTCCTGTTCTGCTTAGGTATCAGTGTCCTTTGAAATAATAGTTCATAAAAGCAAGTGTTGAAGAAGACCCATGTATGCCAGGTGAAAGATCAGTCTTCTGGGGCCCTTCTTAAAAAAAGAAAAGATCTCTGCTATGTGATCTCATACAAATAGCTTCCTACTTTGATCTGTTTGGAGGAAAATATGTTGCTTAGGTTGAAGGACTGACACCTTTCCAGGACAAGGTAGTCACTGTACATAGGCATGTTTCCTACTCAAAGCCTACTTGCATTTGAGGCTTCTTCACACTGAAGTCCAGTGTGTCCTGCCGACACTGCTGGGAAGCAATGTGTGAAGCACTTCCAGAGCACTTTTTCTTCTCTTCCTACTCAAGCCCTCTCTGTTGTGCTGCGGCTGGTGGTGTCTGTGGCACAAGCCTTTTCCTACCTACTTGCTGAACATAGAGGAGGACATCCTTACCTTCATCACTTGTAATTTCAGATGTGAAATGAGAGAGCAGGATTTGATTGTCTGAGCTTAAGGCACTGAGACACTCCAGGGCACATGGGACATTTGCAAGGTGACAGCAGGAACGAGCAGGTCCTGTGGGAGATCTAGAGCTTTCTGGAGCCTTGGCTTAGTTAGTCCGTGTGCCATCCCTGGCCCACGTCCGCTGAGAAAGAAGATAGCAAAGTGCAGGACAAGAGTTTGTCATCTCTGAAACCCACCAGAAAAGAAAGAAACATCAAGGTGGAAGGCCAAGGATCTACTGATGTATGTGATCACCTCTGGAGGCAGAGTGGCATGTTGTGCACTGGGGCATCAGTCCTGGGATGGGATCAGACGTGGGAAAACACCGTTGGGGCATTCATAATCATATTTTTTTATCTCTAATCTTTACAATGTGATGTTAATTATTAATTGAAAACAGCACTGGGCCAAACTCTAATGTCACTGGAGTGCTATAAACCCCGAATAATTCTCCTTAAGCTTTCCTCCTGTGCAGTCGTGATTGTAATGCTGACAGATAACAAGCACTGTGGAAGGAGTCAGCAACTTTGGGCTAGATTGAGATCTACTTACACAAAGTCTGGGTGAGTCTTTCACCAGCTGCACTGAAGACATGAAGTTATCACATTCCCCTCTGTAACATTCCTCAAAGTGGACTTAGGTAATTGATAACAACAATGCCATCATGTGCCGTTTAGGAGGAAAATCTTGCTGTTATAATAAAGTTACAAAGGTGGAAAGTTCGAAGCTGGTTGGCTGACGTTCTGTGGAAAGCTCAGCAGCACGCCCTATATATTGCAAGAGATGAGAGGGACCAGCTTCTTTTTCCATGGCAAAAATGCGCTCCAACATCTTCCCACTCTGCCTAGCGCTTCTGTTATGTTGTGTTTATGGTACTCCAGTCTCTGTAAGTAGAAGCCTAATTTCTACAGGCTCCTCTCAGTCCAGAGATATCTCATACCTTATACTGGTTGTATTTTATTCTCTTTCAGGTTGGGCACCTCTCTGGTGAAGCTGGTAAGTTTTGAAGCATTTTTGAGCTTTGAAGCATTTTCCTCTGCTTGCTGAGTGCCACCGCATCTGAACACATAATGTTTTGCCTGTCTTGCAGCAGCAGATGCTGATGCTGGTGAGATAATCAAAGACATTCCAGACATCAACTTAGGTAAGATCATGTCTGAATTCTCATAAGGTCTTCAGGCCTTCTCATAAGGCCTGAAAAATTGTGAGCAAAATGCTGAGTTTTCAGTACTATAAAAAATATGTGGGTGTGTGATGGTCACCCACCAAATACAATTAAGTGAGCTCTGAATTACCTTCTTCTGGCTATGCCACATGAATCTATCCCAGGACTGTAACCCTATGTAAACAAGGGACGCAGATGTTGTCACTTCTGAATTTTGGACAGACCCACAGTGTTAAGGCAGTAACACGCTGTATCAATCGGAAAGGCTCTGGAGTCATCATTCCCCCCCCCAAATCTCCATATGATTTTTATAAAGTTTTACACAGTGGAAAATAGCTTAGACGTTTATTGGGCTTCTATATGGGGTAAGGAAATCAAATGGAAAAGACAAAACACACTGTACTGTTTTCCTTTTTTTTTTTTTAATTTCCTCTAATGCAATTTTCCGTATATCCTTTGATGGTGCACTGTGCTTTACTCAATATTACTATATTCTCTAGAGCACCATCTCACTGTGTGACTGTGTTATCAAACGAGACGTGGAGAATGGTGACCACCAGATTTCTGCCACCAAAAATGCAGGCATTGCTGAGTCGTAAATATTGAGTAGAAAATACTGTTGCTTTTAGGCCTGTCCCTATATTTCAGTGTAAAGAGGCTGGTCCTTCTTTGTTTTCTGTAAATGTCCAAGAACATTGACCTTGTATAAGTAGGCTTAATATGGTTTATGAGGTGAAATACGTTGGATATTTCATATTTTATTTACAATAGCTTTCATTAAACTACTTTTCAGCTGCTGGACTGGACCTTTTTCAGGGTGATATCTTGCTCCCTGTAAGTAATTAAAAACTTCATATCTATCACTTGCCCTGATTGTATTTTTGGTACAAATCAGCCCATCTCCCCACAGCAGATGCGTCACCAGCTTTTAATTCCCTTTTCAGCAAAATCAGCGAAATGCCCTAAGAAATGAGACCTACAGATGGAAGTTCCCCATTCCCTATATTCTGGGTGATAACCTAGGTAATGTAAATACTTTATTCAGATTTTAGCTCCAATCCTTATTTGCACTGGAGTCACTGTGATAAAAAATTTGCCTTTTTCAAAGCTGGTTCTCTCACATTAAAATTCACTAATAACTAGACAGCTCCTTTATATCGAAACCGTGTTTTTTCTTCTACAGCTATCATAACAAAACACAATTTAATCAAATTCGATCATTTTTCTCTTCAATCATTTTTCTTTTGGTCCCATGTGTGTATCTGTGTGCATACCTTACCTCTCCAGGGTGAATCCTCTGCAATGTGTTAAAGGTGCTTTCCTGATTCGTGTTTTCCAGATCTGAATGCCAAAGGTGTAATTCTCCAGGCATTTGAAATGTTCCGTCTTAAGTCTTGCATTGATTTCAAGCCATATGAAGGAGAGAGAACCTACATATTCTTTAGAAAAGAAAGCGGGTAAGGTTTATATCAATTTATGTTCACTTTTGCTGTGTAGAATCAGCTGGGAATTCATTCCATTTGACTGCAGCAGTCTAAAAGTTTAATCAAGTTTGTTGTCAGCAGAGAAAAATAGGCCACTGAGAAAGCAAGACATCTTCCCTTCTTAGGTGCAAAGCTTGGAAGCAGCTGCCTCCCTCTGCTGACTGCAGAGGGTATTTAGATGATGAACTTGGAATGGGCATCTGATGTTTGGGTGGTTACTCTTCGATGAGGTGAATCCCAGAGTCTCTGGATTTTCATCAACTGCTTCCACTTTCCTGCGTAGGGTTGTTTTCTGTTTCAGTGGTGCGTGAAACAACCTCCATGTACATCCACTTAACTTACCAGGGATGTGAATTGCCAGAAGTTCAGGTTTGAAATCTTTGGAAGACAGGTCAAAAAAAAAAGCTGTGGAAAGCCAGTTCATTGTAGTATTGCTATTGTTTTCATGTGGCTCTTTTTTAACAAAAAGTTGTCTCAAAATCTGAAAGGGTTTTATACTCAGAGATTCAGGTTTTCAGGAACTGGAAAACTTTATTTTATTTCCTACATCTAAACGTGTTTTGAAAGAACATCTAGAAAAGAACAGAAATTTTCTCACTATAACAGCTGTGAATATATCTTGTTCTTCCAGAACTTCATAAAGGCCTATAGGGACTGATATTTCTGCCCTCAGCTCTTCCTTGGGTGATATGTCCTATGGCACTTCTTTTACCTTCTCCTACAAGACTGCAAGTACTATGATTTTTGACAAGTTGGTGCTGAAGAGCCTGGTACTGGAAACTCCCTGGTAGCAGCTATTCAAGAGACCATAGGCTCAGGCTCTTTGTTTTCAGTAGCCATGTTAGTGTGTTCAGAGCGCTTTCAACAAACTCCACCCGACACGGCTTTGTGACGTGCAAACGAAGCTACAGTCCAAGCAGATGCTGTTTAGCAGTTGCATCTCACGTCATCCTTGGACTACCCTAAGATGTTCCCAGTGAATTAGCTTCCTCCTCAGTCACGACTCGCTTCTGCTGTCACAGACGAGGGGCTGGGCCCTCACAGAAAAATGTAGTTTCACACCTATGGCCAATGCGTTGCATAGTTGCTGTTAAAGAGGACCAAATGCTGCTATTCTAAATCCTCCTAGATCTCTTCTCTAGCCCAAGTGATTGCAAAAAAAGCTCAGTCTGTCTTGATGAGTTTACTGTTTCTACATATGTATTACGTTGTATGTATTGTGTTGTATGTACTGTGTTTCTCGGCAAAACAACAGCTGATACAGGACTAAACTTCTGTGGATCTCAAAAATCAGGCGTGACCTTGTCTAGAGAGTAAGTAAAATGCTGGCCCCATGCAAGTGATAGTGAGGCTTAGTCTGCTTTCAGAGTAGAGTATCTGTAGAGTATCAAGGCATCTGGTCAGCATCTAAATAATGATTTATGTTGCTCCTTTTATATTTAAATCTTTTTTGATATTACTTTAAATCCAGTGAGCAGACTGAGAACTTAAATACAGAGAAGAAAACTCAACAGACAGAAAGATGTCTGTCTTTCTCAGGTGTTGGTCCATGGTGGGGGACCTGCAGACTGGACAGAACCTCTCTATTGGGGCAGGGTGTGACTACAGAGCAATTGTGGAACACGAGATCCTGCACGCTTTAGGATTTTACCATGAGCAGTCGAGGATGGACCGGGATGACTATGTGACAATTTGGTGGGATGAAATTATTAAAGGTGGGTTTTACCCTTCAAGTCAGATTTTGTAAAGTGCAGATTCATCAGTATCTTATTTTCCCTCCTAGATTTTAAGACCTTCTTAAAGATATGATTTTAGAAACACTGGGCCATACCTGAGACCACTGTACATCAATCCGTAGATGTAGCAGGATTTTGATATAATTTCTCTGGTCAAAGACCAGGAACAGTGCTAAAACCAATTCACCTTATTACTAACTTGGTCTTGTCTTGAATCATGGTGCTGAAGATGATGATGGTGTTAATAGCATCTAGACTCTGACTTTTGGGCCCCTTTTTTGCTGTGCACTGTAACTAACCATCTCCAAAGCAGGAAGTCTTACAACATATTTAAAATGTGCTGTTGTGAGCTCTGTGATGTGCAGAGGTATGGAAAAAGCTTGACAAAACAGTGCCAATCTTCTATGCATTCTTTTTTATTTTTTCCCAGAAAAATATATCATTGAATCTTCGCAACTTATCTGTGGTATATTCAGTAGCCACAAATCCAGAACACCAAAAAAATTATGCATATGATGGACTTTACTGTGACAGTATTCTGAATGGAGTCCTGGGGCTGGCCTGATATCATGACAGTCAATTCCTATATTTTGTAGGTTTCTATCCATATTATAAAATCTCATTTTCTACTTAGGCAAATTCATTAAGGAGAAAACTTCTGCTGAAGTCATTTCAAAGATGCCTGCTCCTCTAAAGGGAAATAAGGCTGATACGATTGTGCTCTGTGTGTGTGGCTGTGTGCATCTGTTCCCACATATAGTGATCTGCAACTCCAAATTTAATAGCGTGGTAGCAGTTTTTGCCATAATGCATTTTCATAAACTGCGATACAGGTAGCTGGCTAGTTAGAGAAGAGCTCCCTTACTCATGTTGCTGTTGACAGAAAAGCTAATAAATCTATTAAACTTCAGAAAAAAAACACAAGACAGCCTAAGGAGATTGCCACCTTGCTGTATGGTTTATTTCTTTTAAAAACACACCCTTTACCTGGTAATGATCTTAAAAGCCAGCATCATTACATATGTGTTCTGATTGCATCAATATTCACAGGCTCTGTAATCAAGTACATTAATCCTTAAGTTCAGTCCTTCAGGATGTTTACTATTAGACCATTTAATCTGACCTGATAGAACGAGGGGTAATGGCTTCAAACTGAAAGGGGGGACATTTGGATTAGATATCAGGAAGAAATTCTTTACTGTGAGGGTGGTGAGGCACTGGCACAGGTTGCCCAGAGAAGCTGTGGCTGCCCCATCCCTGGAGGTGTTCAAGGCCAGGTTGGATGGGGCTTTGAGTCAACCTGGGCTGGTGGGAGGTGTCCCTGCCCATGGCAGGGGGGTTGGAACTAGATGATCTTCAAGGTCCCTTCCAACCTAAACCGTTCTATGATTCTCTATCCTGCTCTTTACAGCTCATTGATATTTGATTTTGAACTCACTGAAGTCACATAGGAGGGTGCAAAACTGCAATCTGAAGACACTGCTTTGTTGCCGAAATGACTTCATAGACAAATCTTGCTAAATTTGCATATTTTATTGTATAGTAATTGCTTTCAAGTATATCAATTCTGCCTCAGAAAACTGTATCCAAGGGGCCGTGCTAAAGCCATTTCCTTTACAATTTCTCTAAAAATTAAGCACTTTTCTGTTGTTTTACCAGACAAAGAGCACAATTTCCTGAAGTACGATGACAGCTTCATCACTGATCTGAACACCCCCTATGACTATGAATCATTGATGCACTATGAACCATTTTCATTTAACAAAAACGAAAGTATCCCCACAATCACAGCGAAGATACCAGAATTTGATAACATAATTGGGCAACGTCTAGACTTCAGTGCCATTGACTTGGAAAGACTGAATCGCATGTATAACTGCAGTAAGTCATAATTTAATCATGGCAAACTCTTTCTTTGTTTATACTTAAGCCTGGCTTATGTCTCTAAAACCGCAAAAACTCTTCTCAGGTGCTCTTGAGGAAGTATGAGAGCACCTGTGGTGCAGAGACCGAAAATATTTATTCCTTCCTCATCCCTCTCTTTGGCTCTGCTAACTGTCATTATTTTTGTAAAAGTTCAATTAGTCAATGAAAGTCAATCCATTCACATCTTTTCTTCCATGTTGCTCCCGGGGGTTCAGACATGTTGTTGTGTTCTGCCGGTGTATGGGCAGCTTCATTGTGCTTTTGTGAAGTGAATGCAACTGGACTTTGTCCTGTTTTGGTCTTAATTAGATTATTTTGCACTTGAGATTGGCTAAGTCTAGAGTCCAACACTGTCTCATTGGTTGCTAAGCTCCACCACAAGATGTTATCACCACATGTGATTGTTAGCAAGAAGTTATCGTCCCTGTGGATCTGTCAACAGAAGCATCAACTTGCAGGCAAACACAGCTGAACTGGCCTGAGGTAACTGGGTGGACTTTCCTTGAAGTGGAAGAACAGTGCTCATGCTTATCAAGCAGACAAATGAGCCATGAAGGACAATAACCTCCAGCCAAGGAATGGTTAAATGCACCACCATCACTATTCACAAAGCGACCTGTCTCTCCAAGGCTTACAAGCAGGCACAAAGAGAGACACCATCAGTCGCTGTGTTTCAGCTGCCGCGTGACAGTTTGTTAACCTTCTGCAAAGGGGTCAAATGTGGCTATCTTTATGCAGGGAATCCCTCCAGGAATCAAATATATCCTCTTTTGAGTCGTTGGGCTCACATCTGCTGTGGGTTGTCTGCTCTACATGATGTCTGTACTAGCGTAAACAAAAGCGCCCAAAATTAGAGCAGAAATTTTAATGAAATACTACATTGAAGGTAACCATGTGTGCATTTTTTTTCAGCTTCAACTCACACTTTTTTGGACCAGTGTTCTTTTGAGTTCGAAAATATCTGTGGCATGATTCAGGGCACCAGAGATGATCTAGACTGGGTCCATCAACAGAGCAGTGCTGCAGGGCAGGAAGACCACACACTTTCTGGGCGCTGTAGAGGTAAAATGAAGTAACAGAATACTTTCCTATGGAAAAGAGTAGTAATGGTCCCTTGTGCATGTCTCTACTGGTCTGTGTGCTTTAAATACAGTGTCTTTAACAACTTCTCTGAACTTGCTGTTGTAGTCAGCCCTTGAGAAAACAGAGCACAGGCTACTCTGAAAACACGGGATTAATGACCATATTTAAGACACTACCCAGCAAACATCCAAGTTGCAATGTTCTTGGTTAAGCAAAAAGCCCTTTTTCTCTTCATGTGTCTTGGCCCTGTGGGTGTGAGTTTATGGTTGCACTCGTGCTCCCATTAAGCTTTTTCAACACAATGGAATGTTCTCCACACCAGCAAGATAAAGGGGGACAAAGAACAATCTTAACTAGAGGCTTTTTAAATATAACCTGGAAAAGGATTTACTGCAACTTCCAAAGTCTGAGTAAGAGTTATGTTACCCCACGATAAGAAGGAAACAGCACTCATAGCCACTCATAAATGTTGTGTTTGCAAAGCGAATGATAAGTTAAGCTTGAGAAGTGCTGGTTCTGGAGGTAGAAGAAAGTTGCAAAGTATTCTATGATAGGAGTTTAGGGACAATTTTCTTTTTTACATGGTAATGGTGACATTTTTCAAAGGAAGAAAATCTCAAAAAGGGTAGAGTCAGCCCCAGTCACAGTGTGCTAGCTTGCAAGTGAGAAGAAGGATTAAATCTCAACAGGCAGCTCTGAAAAGCAAGGGCCTGATTTGTCATTATTTAGACAGAGAAAGCTACTACAGACTTAAAAAAAAAGTTACTTTTGTTGCAAATTTTGCCTGAGTACAGAGTGAAGGAATCCTGGCCTACAGCACATTCAGCTGTGCCTTGTTACTCTTTGATAAAGGAAAAATTTGACTTGCTGCACTCAGGAGTAGACTATTCCCCTTATGTTACCCACCCACTAGAAAGAACAGATCCTCAGCCTCCTGTGATATCGGTACTTGTCAGTCCGGTCAAGAATGCATTATAAGTCAATAAAATCATCTGATGGCTTCTATAAATACATGCTCCTAACCCTCACATGACTTTTTTTCATTCCTTCTCTCCTTTTTTTTTTCTCTATATAGTATAATTGTAACTGAAAAGGAATTCAGCTGAGTTGTTTGAGATTATTGGGTAAAATCCAATCTCTCTGAAGTAAGCACTTAACTTGCAATTATGCTTTGGCATTTACTGACTTGATGCAACCTAAGTATTGACGTTCTCTGAGAGGGTTAGGTGCCTCAGAGGATCTCCAGAGTGCCTAGACGAATTGCATGAGTAGGGAGTGCCTCTGCTTTTGGATACCTTCAAAGGGTCATTGACTCCATCAGGAATTCAGACGTTTGTGGAGAATCGCTTCTGCAACCACCTCGAGTGGGGGTTAGTTTTAGGTTTCTAACACAGATGGATTGTATTTTGCCCGAACAATCTGACTTCTTTGGTTTTTGCCTTATTACTGGCTAAACTGAAAGAGTGAAAGTACAGCCTAAAGCTTAGAGAGGATCTGGCAGCCTGGCTCTGGATTTGATCCCTGTATCCCCATGCTAAAGTCTGCTAAGGCCATATCCCAGCTGCTACAGATGCTTAATGTCGCCCTTACTTGTTTTTCTTATCAAAAAGGAGGTGGAGCCTAGATCATCTGGGGTTTTAATACCACAATAAGCTCAACAATGAAGTTAGGCACCTGAATAAGGCTCACAGCCCTGTTTCCCACTTAGAACAACAATGATCATACTTATATTTAACATACTTAAATTTAACATAAATTTAACTTATGGTGGAGTGTCATGTATGTGCATAAAGCTATTAAGTATCTTGGGCAAAATCTCTATGGGTATGAGTTCAAATTATAGGTAATGGAGAATATTCCCCTGACATGGTCAGAGCAAACACGATAAAGAGCTCCACTTACCAGGAGGCTGTACTGTGTTTATGCAGCTACAGGTTTAACTGGTGATGCCCCAGATGTTAGCTTGGACAAGAGTCCAAGGAACCAGCCCCCAACAGAGGAAGCTTTCACACAACAGCTAAAAGAATTTCACTTGTAAACTTAACCATAGACTATAATGAATAACTAGAGCAATGCAATACCGATAAGTCCATGTGATACCAAGATAAGATACATGTGCAAATGGTGAGTCCCTTGTAAATATAAGGATAAAAATAGACATTTCAAATCTAAAGTAAAGAACACTTCAGAAAGTGTTAGTGGGAAATTAACTAGCGGGGCAAGGATTCTTAAATAATTTCCCCAAACTGAGAAGCTGAGTTTTGAAAAGTCTTTGGAGAAAGTGTGAAAAAGAGCTTCTTCATGTTCAAGGTCAGGAGTGTGCTAGTTCTGTGTCCAACCCATTTTTATTATCTTTATTACTGATAAGAAATTATCTTACTCTTTACAAGGTAATACAGCATATGATCTCTAAGATCTCATCTTTAAGTAATCTAAAGATTATCTTCAGCGCAAATCAAGTAAAAAAAATGTGCCTACTAGTTACTTGCAGTCAGCACTGAATCCTCTGTCTCGTATCTCTGACATTCCTGAGGCATCCAGCTTCCAACTAGACCAACAAATGCAAAATTGACATAAGCTGCTAGCAATGAGTTCCGTATATGTGCTAAACTACTAGTCCTGCTCTTATCCTGGTCTGTCTTGGGTGGTTATCTATTCATGTTAAGTACGACACTTATGACTACTAAATTTAACATTTCAACTGATAACGTTAATGATAAATTTACACCGTGCAGCTAGCAGGAAATCTGGAAAGAGGCAGTGACACTCTACATTTTCTTCCCAGATGCTGGCTATTTCATGTACTTCAGCACCAGCTCTGGCAAGGCAGATGAGGTGGCAATCCTAGAGTCTCGAATCCTGTACCCAAAGAGAACTCAGCAGTGCCTCCAGTTCTTCTATAAGATGACAGGAAGCCTTTCTGACAAGCTGATCATCTGGCTTAAAGAGGATGATGGTGCTGGAAATGTTCGCAAGATGAGGAAAATTCAAACCTTTCAAGGTAATTCTAGAATTATGAGGAATATATAGAATATTAGGGGAGGAAAGGTTGTCTTACTGAGTCCACAAATGCAGTGGACTGGCTCAGAATACAAAAGATTTTCCCAAAGCTACCAGAATATCTTGCAATCCATCTAAGGATTTTGGTATTACGTGAGGACATTTAGCAGTGAAACTGTGGGTTGTAATAAGGTAAATTAGGGGCTCCATAGCAGAAGTCACAATGTTCCTAATAACGTTATGTTACACTCAGTGATTGAGAGGGACCGCAAACTCTTCTGGAGATCAATCCACCAGTTATGGTTGTTTTATGATCTAACAGTCAGCTGTTCAGACGTAAATACCTGTGCTCATCTGCAGTCAGTAAGAGTCTCAGTCTGATTTTTGTATGGTTGGAAATATGAAAACATGTGTAGATTTGGAAATGTGAACTGAGCTCCTACTTTGAGTGATTTTGCTAAATAGGACAAATTCAGCCATGGTGGCGCTATGTGCTTATGTTGTCAAAAGCCAAGACCTGTGATAACCAGCCTATATCAAGCTGCAGCAGTTTGCAAGGAAGGATGAGTCCCTGCAAAAGTGGCAGCAACAGTGAATTTTAACAAGTTGGGTCATTGACTCTCATCCACTTGTTATGTTTTGTTCTTTAGCCTGTTCCCTTTATACTAGAGACTCACTAATGTGTGAAGAGTTCTTAATAGAATGTGTCCAAAGCATTTAGAATGGTAACACAATGTGAGTATATTATAATCACAATACCAGCTTAAGATCTCTAGCCTTCAGGACTCTGTGAGAGGTCCAGTTGTCTCAAAATGCAGCTGGAATGGATGTCTAGGAATATACTGCTTCATAATATCACTAATCATGCTGATGGCAACGTTTTGCTTTCTTTTTACTGAAGCGGATAATGACTATAACTGGAAAATTGGCCACGTAACCCTCAATGCTCAGAAGAAGTTCCGTTACCTCTTCCAAGGACTAAAGGGCAACCCCAGCTCTTCATCTGGTGGGATTGCTATCGATGATGTCACACTGACTGAGACCCCCTGTCCCACAGCTGTGTGGGTCATTCGGAATTTCAGCCAAATCCTCAAAAATGCACCAAATGATGTTATTCAAAGCCCTCGGTTTTATAGCCCTGAGGGTTATGGTTTTGGCATAAGTTTGTATCCCCACTCCAGAGTCAGTGGCTACACTCGCATTGGGTTTCACTTGTGCAGCGGAGAGAATGATGGTGTTCTGGAGTGGCCAGCGTTGAACCGCCAAGCTATACTCACAGTGCTAGACCAGGACCCTGACGTCTTGAAAAGGATGTCCTCAAGTAAAAGCTTCACCACAAGCAAAGACCATGTTAGCTCAGGTAAGCGGTGAATGCCTGGAGGAATGATGAAAATGAAAGCCAAGGAATCTGAGTCAGAGGACTGAGTGTAGGACTCAGACTTGGGCAACTTTGGTTGCATTTCCCAATTTGGAACGTTTTCGTGTCTATGACTTTGCTGTGTATGACTCAGAATTCCTGTCTGCAAAAGATCATCGAGTGTGAAAAGTGATGCACAGAAGGTTTGTGTTATTATGAACAATCCCTGGGATATGAGAGTTTGACTCTAAATACAGAGTTGTCCTAAGAGCTGGAAATTCCTCTTCTACCTGTGGTTTGCCCATTATGATAGGTGACATATCACGACAGGATGGTGTAATGCCAGCAGGATGCTGTATTCCATTACTAAATCAACAATAATTTAAGATAAAACTGCATTTTGGAGGCTTTGTTAACTTGAACATACATGGTATGAATGCACAGGGTTCACATTGTAGCTGTATTTAAGAAAAAAATACCTGAAACCACCTGTGAGATCAGGCTGCAGCATATGAAACTTGTCTTGCTTGGCTGTGTGTAGACTGCAGATTATGAACTCTTTCAGACAGGCACTACCTTTTACCTCCAGGTTTATATAGCTTGTAGCACCGTAGTTCCACATCCACCCCTAGGATTCCCCATGGATGTATTAATGCAAAAAAATAAGGACAACAGGACAATATTGAGTTTGGTACAGAATAACATACTAGAGGTGAATCTCCACCCCTCTTCACTTTTTCCAGTGGAAATTTAGTGCACGCTTTTTCAGTAGGAGGTTTTAAGCATTAGGTATAAATAAGTTTAACAGAACCATAGCAATGAACAAAATCTGCTAGACTCCAAACCATAGGTACTTAAAAACTGATGAGGGAGTGTCCTTACACAGGAGGGAGCACTTAGCCGGTGACAATGTGGAGGTAAGTTGCATTTGGTTAGTCCTCAATGGAAGAGGATTTTCAATGCCCTCACATAGACTAAGAGTCCTCATGCAGACCGCATCTAAGGATCTGCTGGCACCCGTAATTTGTCAGCCCTCTGTGATTTGTTTGGGCATTTCAGCTCTGAACTTGATTTTCCAGCATAAATCCTATTTAACACCGTAATGCACAAAAAAGCCATGTCATACTTCCCGCTGCAGAACTTTGTGGTTCTTATTCATCATTCGTATTCTCTTTACAGGTGCTAATGGAGCCTTAATATGGGAGAAACCATCAGTTGCTGGAAAATTTGATGCTTCGTGCAATTGCTATAGAACTGTAGACTGGGGGTGGAGTAACTTCATATCCCACAGCCAGATGAGACGGAGAAGCTTCCTGAAAAATGATGACCTGATTATTTTTGCAGAATTTCATGGTAAAGACCCTCTTCCTTACAAAAACAAATGGGTGGTCCTTTATATCTCTTTACACGCATTCAAGTAACTATTGTCATATGTCTCTGAGTCATCTTGTCTTCTAATGGGGATCAACTTTGAAAGCCATTTCTGTGTCTTAGTTTCAGGTGGGTGATGTTGGCTAAAGTGATTGTGAGTTCAGAGGAATCTAAATGGCAATGGTTTACTGAAGGTTAACTTCAGAGACACCTTTAAGCACCCTCACCAGGAGCTATGTCCATTTCTAAGCACTGAACATACTAAAAGGCCATCCCTGTTGTGTTTATTTTCAAACAGAATGGCCACACTTGGCATAATTTTTCAAACTACAGAATACCACTGATTTACCTAACTAGTTACCATAATTTCAGTATTATTTTCTATCTTGTGCTTCAAATATGCAGAACTTGCTGTCGTACAGCAAGAGCTCTGTAAAGGGAAAATGGACAAGGAGTACCCTGCAGTCCACAAAGCACCCGGTTAGCCCCTGGTATGAAGAATACTACATATAGCATCACTCACTGTTACCTGATGTCTTTTTCCTCTCTGTATTTCTTAAAAAGATATAAGTCACCTCAATAACACTGAAGTTCCTGTTCAACCCGAACAACCTGCTTTCATGGAAGGCCTCATTCTTGAAAGGCAGAAGAGAGCAGCTCAGAATATGGAGCCCGTTCAAGACCAGTTTCCTTATCTGCACGACCCGTGTGACCCAAACCCTTGCCAGAACGACGGAGTCTGTGTGAATGTGAAAGGGAGAGCAAGCTGCAGGTACCACAGACCTCTTCCCTGCTTGCTTTGACTTTCTTCTGTGCCAAATGATGCAGCTAAGTATTCAGAGCTACAGACCTCAGAGGTCTGAGCTACTAGGTCTTCAAGGAACAGTAGGAACAAAACACTTTATTGCAATGACTGGTTTCTACTATGAGCCATAGGGAACACAAAGAAACCCCATTCTTTGGTGCTTCCAGGGGATGTAAATAGCCTCCAAACAAGGTGGGGATATTGTAATGTGAACCCCACTAATGGGAACTGCCCATCCAAGGTAGTGAGTGTGAGGACCTTGAGGTGAGCCTATAAGGCAGGACAAAACTGTGAATCCATGTGAATCTGTACTTTATTTTTCCAGGTGCCCATCAGGACAAGCCTTCTTCTTTACGGGTGAGAGGTGTCAGTCAAGGCAGGTCCATGGGAACATCCTGGGAATGACAGTTGGTGGAATTGCTGGAACCATTGTCTTAACCATTGTCCTCATTTCCATGATGGCTAGAAGATAAAGAGCTGCAGGGACATAAATCTCAACCTGGTATATTTCCATAGCTCATAAGACATTAGTTTTCGGTGAAAAATGATGAACACAGTTTGTGGAAGACCAGTCGGCATACGGATAAAATGCTCTATCAACATCTTGGCAGCAATCTGTTTACTCTGTAGGACTTGGCAGTTAAAGAACATTAAATAGAACTGCTGCCTAATGTGAGTTCATACCCTGCCTCTCTTGTGTATTCTTTGAATGTTTCATTTCTTCATCCAATAGCAAGCAGTAGTGCTGGAAGTCCATGCATTTAATCTCAACCACAGTTCAAACTTATATTGAATAATGGGTAGAACCTCTCAAAATACTGGAAAAAGACACATAGAAGCACATATATTAAGATTCTAGAAACATTCCTATAGAAATTACTCAAGAAATCTAAAGGGTACTTGTCCACAGGTATGTAAATCAGTACATCAACACTCATTTTCCATGGAGCTGTGCTGGTTTATAAAAGCTGAGTAGCTATTACATAGAATTCATAGTAAACTACTACTATGTATCTTTGGCCAATTGTTTAGCAGGGAAATAATTTCATATTAAAGTTAGTTGTCTTTCTAGGAGATCTCACCACATAAAGTTTTCAAATATTCAAGTGTAAATCTGTTCTCTGGGAATAATCCAAAATTCTTTTAAACACCTATAAAGCTCCCTTGATTTCAGCAGGCAGTGGATGAAATTGGAGCAGATCATCAATTATCATAGGATTGGATCTGTAGCGATTACCATTAAATTCATATCCCTTTGGAAATCACAAGTCAGGGAGAAGGGTGGGAGTGTAAGAAGATGAAGACTGGGTCTGGGATACTGGTGGGTGCTGGATAAGGTGTTAACACTTTGTTGCAGATGGCAGAAACTAATCCCTCTTATTCTCTGCATTTGGAATAAAATCAAAACAAACACTTAAATCAGCTTTTCCTGCGACATGTCTGACTATCTGGCTGGACCTCACCACAGGTGAAAGATAGTTACAGATCCGATTACCTTCCACCAGCTGGATTAGGGGACTTCACCTTGGGTCAAGGGACTCCCCCTCCCAAGTCGGCAAGTTCATAAATGTCACAGGGTTATAAAATGAAAGACAAGGGATCCATAAAAATGAATAAAATTGCAGGATGTATCTTGCTAGTTAATGTGTGAGACAGAGAAATGAGAGGCAGAGACGATCCAGGAAAGTCCTAGTTAAGTCATGTCCTGCATAACATTTTGGTGTCCCTAGAGTAAAGGGACACCAAGAATAAAACTGCAAGCTGTCACCACTCACTCCAAAAACATGTGTAGGCTCTGACACTGTTCATTTTACTTGTGTAGACAGAGCCCATGTCTTCACCCCTTGCCAAACCACACACTGACTCCGTTCTGACAGGAGAACTTGTGATGGCATGCCGTCACAGAGGATGTCCCAGCAGGTGACATTGGGTGCGTTTGGGCCCTGCTTGATGCTCTGGCTTCCTATTGAAAGCGGGGAATAAAAGCCTGTCCCCAGCCCCAAGAGAAGGGGATGGAGTTGCTCTCCTCCAGGAAAGAGGAAATCCCTGTCCAGTCCATGTCTGGGACGTGTTCTGCCCCCTTTCAGGGCCTTGCTGGGATCTGCTGGTTACTGCTTCGTGTCCTGCTGGGTCTGGGGCCTTCTGGAAAGACGCTGTTGGGCTTGCCAGAGCTGCTAGTGGCTGGGTCCAGGGATTTCTTCACCCCACATAAGGAAGCTGGTTTTGGCCTGCTCTCCTGCGTCTTCAGAGCCTGGCTCTGAAAATGATGGTTGATAAAGATGACAGGGTCTGGCCCTGCCCCTTTGGATGATGTTACTTTAAGCCTTTGCACTGGGGGAGGAACACGTCCCAGCTACCTCTCAGCTAGACCCTACTCCTGCTAGCTCCTCATTCTGAGAGTAAATGGGTTCAGAGCATCTCACCAGTGAAGAAAAAAACACCCGGAGGATAGCTGCAGTCACTCTCTACAGACATTCCAGTATCTTTTCAGGGAAACTGTCCACACAGTCCATTGTCCGTGGGATCTGAAGACTGAGAGTGTCAATCTGCTCAAAAGGTGCCCAAAAGGAGAAGCCCAAAAGAACCTATTCAGTCTGCTCACTTCCTTTTTCTTCCTCAGTTCACAATCAAAGTGCTTTTTTTTACTGTCTACTGGGCTTTGTACTGGGTACACTGGATGCTCTATTATCTGCAACAAGTGCTCCAAATATCCCCTAAATATTGTTTGACTTAATTTCGTAGATGGTTTCCAGGATCTTTGCAGCTCAGCATCACCGCTCACTCCTTCATTTCCTGGGATTTCTCCAGGATACAGGATTTCTCTGTTGGGCAGTCGCTGCTGCTTGCGAATGGACACTTGGTTACTTACTAGCTAAAGAGGAAGGTTATTATGGGCAAGACATGACACGATCAATGTTGGGTAAAGCTCTGAATAGAGCGGCAAATCAACATGAATTTTTGCTGGGCCAACTGCTTGTTTCACTGCTGTTGGGGAAAATCATCTCACAAAAAGTAGGACAGCTTCAGAGAGCAGCTTGGTCTTTCCTGTGTTGGCTTCCTGGCCGAGTTAACTCAGCCATTTTTAACATAGGCTTGCGATTCCTGTCTTTGGCTTCTCCTGCTTCTGAGTTGATCCAGGAAAGCAGCATGGGAAGGGATGAAAGATGCCATGGCCACAGGTGAAGTGCAGTTTTCTGCAACTCCCGGAGTTCAAATAAAAGTAATCATCATGGTGTCAATTGTTTCCCGAGTGCAAATGCTGCACTCAGCCTGTGAGCTACAAGCTTAGGAAGAGTCAGCTGCTAAGCACTGTAGTTTTAGATAGTTTCTCTCTGCAGTGCGTCTGCACCGCAGTTAACTCAGACACTTTCTGTGTTCAGTCACTATAGGATGTAGCTGACAGCCTCTCTTTGCTCTCTTAAACATTGTGTCTAATGAAGGCAGCTTTGCCACAGCCATTGGAGCAGAATATCGAAAGCATGAGTTTCTAAGGCTCTTAAAATTTATATTTAGACTCTTTAAATAGACCTGTACTGAAGTTGCCCAGAAGCATTGACTAAGCATAGTTTTTAGCCTGAGACCTTGTTTGATCTGTACCTCTGAATATCAGGTGCGTTCTAGGAAGGTTCCCTAAATCTGACCCTTCAGGTGAAGGACTATAGTAAGCCCAACCAGACACAGAATCATAGCATCATAGAATGGTTTAGGTTGGAAGGGACCTTAAAGATCATCTAGGGTCCCTTCCAACCTGGACATCTGGGATTTCTCTAGAGAAGGGATTTTTGGAAACTGTGGAGCAGATTTTTTTATACTTAAGTATTGTTTGAAAGAGAAAATTTGCTTTGTATGCAAATACAAACAGTAGCTGAAGTATTGGTGATTTTTGCTCGTGGCCAAAGCATCTGTAGGTCTCTGTTTCCTATTCAAACTTGCATTTAGGGCATTCATTTGCCTAAAAGCAAAGAGCTTTTCCAATTGTCCTTTGCTTAACTTGCACCACTTGCAGGAGATGAGGGAATTCCACTGTGGGATGACAAATCCCTTTCTCTCTAACCTCCACCCCCAGGCTTTCAGTGCAGAACACCACTCTTTCTTGTGTGCCCCAGGTGTGTATGGGTGGTGGGGCTGGGTTACAGACCTGTGACCCTGCCATGGGTTTGCAGCTGATGATAGCTTGCATGCCTTACCCACCTATTTTACCTCACAGCATTGAACTGAAAGCAACAGTTGTTCAAGGTAAGAGATTGGAGACCTGGATCACAGGGAAGGCAGACACCACACCCTCTTAGCTTCTGCAGAAGATCCGTGTAACCTACAGAAGAGCCTTTGGAGCTACCAGATGTGCCAGCATCGCTTGTAGCTCTTGGCTACAGGGAAGAGATGTGAAAGGCCCAGCTCAAACTGCCTGAACAGAGAAGCAAGCGTAGCTTTGCCGGCTCCCAACCCCAAGCTTAGGACGTCCCCTGGGAGGAGCTGTCACAGCAGTTATTCTCAAGCAGGGTGCCTGTTCTGTCTCTTGTGGGTTTTCTAATCAACAATGGCATCATGCAAGCATGGGAACCTGCCTCTTTCACTTACTCGGCCAGGGCAAAACAGGATCTGCAGCCCAGGCTCCCTGGGCTAAAAAGGTAGAAAAGACTCCTGCATGGATTGCTGGGACATTTCAGACTTCGCCTGAATGACTCAGGTGCTCACAAGCAACCCCACATATCTCTGCTCCCCACCCCACTGCCAGATCTTCTGACAGTGAAAAAAATGGAGCCTCTTTCTAACACTTCAAAGCATCACAGTGGGCCGGCTTTTGTGCGGTTGTTCCCTTGTCCAAGGCTGGGACTGGAACTAGATGGTTCTCACGGACACGTATTTTCTTTGTTGTAAACAAGACACTGCTGCAGACCCGCAGTTGAACAAGGGCTGCCACTGCAGGGCTGCCTGGCCATCACTGCTCCAGGGAGGGCTGCGGACAGACTCCTCCTTTGCTACCCTGCCTCGCCTGGCCTTGGGGACAGCACGGCTAAATGATTTGGGCGATGCTCTCAGCAGTGCCGGACCAGAGCCAACCAGGACCCTCTCCCGCGAGCATTGCTTTGATTGATTGCTCCTGCCAGGCAGCAAGTGGAAAAAATCCTGCAAGCTCTCATTTGGCCCACATGCTGGTTTATTTACAGCCGTGGTAGGGGGACTGCCACCCCGGGAAGGGAGCCAACTGCCTGGGCCAGCCTGCGGCCTGTGCGACAATGCCCACAAGAAGCCAGCAGTGTCACGCCATGCAATGCACACCCACTTCTCAAGGGGCTGACAGGCAGGCAGAGGTACACCCAGACCGCACGTTGTGCACTTTCCTGTTAGAAAGCCAGGGTAAAAGCAAAGGATACAGCCGATGTGGCGCACTCAGCCCGCGGGCAGGGCGAAGGCTGCAGGCGAGCAGAGGTCCTCCAACCACAGTACCAAGCCTAACTTTTACCCGCAGCTTTTCTTCCCCTTCTCGATCCCCCTCCCTTGGGGCTACGGGCTGATTTTCACTCCCCAGTTTAATTAGCGAAGGGGAGCATTAGCCCGGGGCCAGGGTTACACGCAGCCCAGACGGAGGGCTCAGCAGCACTGCTGGGATGTCGGGGTGGGTTGGAGGGGAAAGCTTCCTTTCCACCCAAGAAAAAACCTGACATGTTGAGATGTGTACCGTTTGTTACTCTGCAAAGAGGGGGGAAAAAGGGAGGAGTGATCCAAGAAGAGGCTGTGGGAGGTTTATCACTACTTATCCCAAGGAAAAAGCTTAGTTTTGGTCCCTGCTATACAAAAAAGATGTGGCCAGGCTGGAGAGGGTCCAGAGAAGGACCACCAAGATGACCAAAGGACTGGGAAGCCTGTGATATGAGGAAAGGCTGAGAGAATTGCCTTTGTTCAGACTTGAGAAAAGAAGGCTTAGGGGAGACCCTATCACCACGTTCCAGTATTTAAAGGGTGGCTACAAAGAAGATGGAGACTCTCTTTTTACAAGGAGTCACATGGAAAAGACGAGGGATGATGGCTACAAGTTACAGCAGGGGAGATTCCAATTAGACACAAGAGGAAAATTATTCACAATGAGAACAATCAGCTATTGGAATAATCTCTCCAAGGAAGCGGTGGATTCCCCATCACTGGACACTTTTAAGATTCAGCTGGACAGGATGCTGGGTTGTCTTGTCTAGACCGTGCTTTCGCCAAGAATGATTGGACCAGATGATTCTTGAGATCCCTTCCAACCTGGTATTCCATGATTCTATGAAATGACATGGTTTATGTGTGAATCTGCCTGTCAGCCTCATGTCTTCTCAACAGCATTGAATCCTGTCATCTGTTGAGGACCTCAGAGAAGTTCTCATTGTGAGTTCACAGTTGTTAACGTTTGGTAGAGCTAGTTAGAGCTGCCACCAAGGGAGGGATGGGCACAACGTGACCAACCCATCCCCTGGTGAGCCCCAGCCAGACCTTCATCACCTCTGTGGGTCTGCCCTCCTCAAGGCACATCCAGTTTCTGACCAGCTGCTGGTGACAGGGTGGGTGAGGTAGATTACACCAGCAGAAAGCACTGTGTGTTCAGGAGGGAGGTTGAGGGAGGCCCTAACCTTGGGGGGCAGAGATATGTGAGGACCGCGTGTGTGAGGAAGACCGTGGAAACTTGGATGATTGGAAAGGGAAGAGATGGTGGGTACAAGACACAAACCTGTAACAAATGAATCTAATTTCTTCTGCTTACGGGATTAACAAATCCAACTGAGGTCTCAGGTGCTACAAGTTGACATGCAGTTGGACATACCTTACATACTGGGCATTTTGTACATGGGCCGGGGGGGCAACTTTTTATTCTTGCCTAACTTGACTTTTCGAAAATGCAGCTGTTTCCTGAACATGTTTCTTGGGGCAGCGTAAGAAGTAAACACGCTGGCCGGACTGCAGAGATCGGCTTCATGGTCCAAAGAAAATTTATCAGAACTCCACACCTGCAAACCCCGTTTCTGGGGCACATACTGATTTTCACTGACGACTGTAGTGTGGATAAAATGGCCCTGGGCTTTTTGCATTGTTCATATTGAATGTTCCCAAAGTCTTTAAGGAATGAAGGGTGAAATCTGGGCTTGAAGCACATGTAAGAGTTGTTCAACAACTGTCACAATACAAACACTCTAAGCAAGGAGTGTGAGCTTGTGCTTCAGAGACCTGCATGTCACAATCCCCTCCTTTACTATTTTTCCTGAGCCAGAATAAATCAGAGGAAGGTGCCAAGGCAGTGACTGTCCTCCATCCAATGTTTTAAAAGGTGTGTAAATGGAGAGATCCCACCCTTCCCAGATATTAGGTGAACCTGGTAGGTTTTTGTTGCAATGTGCTTTAATTAGTGCCTTGCAGTTAAACAAAGGGAGGTACATGGGTGACAGCAATCATGAGGAGAAAAGCCCTGTGATGGCCCTCACTTCAGGATGGAGGGTGAATAGAGGGGTCAGAGCTCTAATCAGGACAAAGGGAAGGATTAGGCCAGCTACCCAAAACCAGCCAGCTGCCCAAAATGCCAAACTCCTGAGGGGAGCAAGCTGTTGGTGAGCCTACTGCCTACCTTGCATGTGGCAAAGACCTGGTTCTTGTTGCTGAGAGTGGGTAGGAGGTGTATAGGGTGCTTGCTGCCATGTGTTTGCCATTCTTCCTCCATTCAGTACTCCCACCATTTCTTCTCTTCCCTTGTATCTTGATCTGTGTATAAATGCAAGTGAAGCCTTTGCCCCAAGTCTTTAAGACTGCCACAGTTAATTTCTTAGCTGCTTGTGTTTCATGAACTGTCATGGCTTTTGTAACACTGGCAAGGACCTTGCCTTTGCAGATCCACCCAAAGATGGCCCTTCAGTGCCAGACAGCTTGGCATTGCATCCCGATTCCTCATTCACATGCAGCTGAGACTCATGCTTATCTAAACTGCGAGGTGTGGTGAAACCTCAGAGGTGAAATGTTTGCAGAGATAAGATGTGGTGGAACTGTGCTGTCTACTGGGACTCATACTTTAAAGCTTATGTAAAGTCTATTCCAACTTGTGGTGGATGGTTCTGCAGCAGGTCAATATTGCACAAGCTAATTCCAGAGTGGGTTAGACTCTGGCTGTCCAAAGGCAAATTTTGGTTGGAATAATGTGTGAAGGTCTGATTTTCAAGTTTCCACTGGCCATACAGTTCAAAGAGATTCTGGACTTTCAAATATTTCTTAATCTCTGTGTTCTAGTACTATAGCTACACCTTCAAGCAAAAAGAAACTGCTTTAAATATAAATAATACATTTGATTGATGCTTGTTTATTGTCTTCAGTCATCACCACCTGCCCATACCAAGCCATCACACAAGCCCGTAACTGTAGGCAACAGTTTCCCATCCTGGTTCATCCCAAAGTCCTGGGAACAGGTTCACCACTGGTAAACGTAGGTCTGATTCCCCAGCAACCAAATGGGCCTGTACTACCTGACAGCAGTATTTGATATTGGCCTCAAATCTAATTCTTCATGATTCCATCTTTCATATTTTACATTAGGTTTTTAAACATTTGTGTGCGGTATAAATACTTTGCAGGCTCTCTGATAGCCCTCTGCTTAAGACAAGAGTCCTGCCTTTAAGGGTATACAGGCTTGGAAATAACTGATTCCACAAATGTAGTATTAGAGCAATAATTTATATAAAACCTTTCATCCTGCCTGGCACATGATGGTTTATATTCACTGCAGAGTTGACTCTCTGAGCCCTCCAAGTGTCAGTCTCCTCTGAGAGGAGACCCAAACATACAGACTTTACTCAAAAGACTTCTTGCATACTCAACACTACTATGCATTAACTAAATGCAGTCCACTCTGTGGTAGAGGGCAGCAACCATCTCTGTCTTACCACATTACATATCAAGGGAAGGACAAGTATAGTTAAGGATATAGAGCTTCTTTTTCTTCAAAACAGTGCCACATGGAGCTTTCAGTACATTCCATCTGAAAGAAGAACACGCAGGAATCATCACGGTCTTCATTTTATCTCAGTAAAAAGTGAAGATCTGAAATGGATCTTCTCAGCTGTGAATCTTTGGTTCCAGAAAATCTTAAATAGAAAGTAGAGAGCACTATACCCTATGGCCTTTCCAGACTCTTATAGGAGGCAGGAGAGAAGCTACGAGGTACTTGTGTACCTACACAGGCCTTTGGAATCGTTCAGAGAGTTGATAGCAGAAATACTAAAACCACTGGAAAACAGCTGTGTATAGCACTGCAATTCATGGCTCAGTACTGCATCGTGCTAAGCACCCTTGTAAAGGCTGAGAATTCTTCACTCTCAATGTCTTTTCCCGCACTTGAAGGCCTTCAAATCCTTCCAAGTTTGAAACATCTTGTCATCTCTTTTGGGATTGGCACCCTCTGTAAAATTCCACTTCTCAAAGCTTCCCTGCCTTACATGTTAACCAGAAATGATTATTCCAGAAGAATGCACCAACGCACAGTTTAGTCAAAGTGAAGCAGCCCACTTCCTGATGACTCACAGGTGCTTTTTGTATGTGTCTTGGAAAGGGCAGAGGTCCTTTCAGAGTTACATGATTTAGCATTTGCAGTGCCTCAGTTAAGCAAAGAATATGACTTGGAAGTGTTTTCAGATGAAGAGCTGGATGGCTCTGAAGATGATACTCTGTATTTTCCTGCAAAACAAAGCATAGTGATTAGACACATCACATGGGACATGTTGGCATTGCAAAATAAGGACAGGTAGACCTGTCCTCATGACCCAGGTGGCTTTGACTTCGTCTGCAGCCCTAATACTAGCTGGATTACAGCAATACCAGGAATGGCAGCAGTCAATGTGTTTGGTGGCACAGCCAGGATATGTCAGCTTGAACTGACGATCATGCCATAGGGTAGTCATTTACACAATGGAGGGACTCATTTGTCTTCCTTGGATGCATGGGGACGCATCTAGAACACATGCTTCTGAGATGAATCCCAGCTCCTTCCCTCATGTGACCATGAGGCTCTGAACTAAGACCCAGGCGCACAGAGCCCAAGACCACAGTGTGGAAGAGAGTGCTAATAACGTGGGAGTTTCAGGTGGCAGCAGCATGGGAGGCAGTCTCATTCTTCTAGGTGGTCTCATTCTCACTGGATCTGGCTAGTGTGCTCATGTAAACTTACTGTAGCACAGTCAGAGACCAACTTCTTGTTCCCTTATCTGACTAATAAACAGACTTTTAAAAAGCAGTTTCTTCCCTACATTAAACTCCTTCATATCCCACTTTGACTAAATGTCACCATCTTCTCTGAGCAATGGTTGGATGGAAAGATTGCACATTTAGGAATGAATTTACTCATATTTTCAGCAATGCTTCTTGCAAAATAAAATCGTAACTGAAACGGTGACATCCATAAAATGACTGCAAGAGAATTTTTGAAGAGATACAACTCCAAGCTGGTGAGGAGTATATGAACAGTAAATGAACCGAGGAGCGCTGTGTCATGATATCATTAAGCTCAAAACAAAGCTCAGTTTGTGGGTTTCAGAACTGGTGAAACATGCCATCATCCAATACTTGTCTTAGTGTTGACAATCATGCTGGTAGCATTATGCTACAGTCATGAGCAATTATGCTAGTGGTTCCAATGACTTTTTACAGTTCCTTTGTACTAGAGGATGAAATACCATCTATAGATGGATGGATAGATGAAATGATTGATAGATATCAGGATAGGCAGACGCTGAGAGTGAGAACGCAGGCAAAACTTTGTGCTTCAGAAGGAGACATTTGTTGTCACATACCTGTTTTCCCGCATAAGTTGTTAAAGGTTCTTGAAAATGGATAGCTCATAGCCAGCATTGGTGTCACCAGGATCAGGGAGGATGACTGTAAAAGAGAAAATAGTTTTTTGTCAAAAGCCTAGAACTTCCTTTGTAGCCACATTGAGGGGGGGAAAAAGTTGTTCAGTAGTACACGCAGGCAATACCCAGAGGGACAAGTTAGATGTTTGTGAGGCATCAAGTTCACCCATTTGCTTGTTTATGATGCCAATGAAGGAGATAAACTTTATAAGACACAACGGGACACAAACAGCCTGTCTCTAACTGCTGGCCAGGGAACTTGGCTTAGGCTCCTGAGTCTGCCATATCAGACAGTGCAGAGTTCTGGTCCCTTATGTGAGGGAGTATATCCATTAAGGTAGTGAGAAATCTAAGACTTACATGCTTGGGGATGGTCGTTGAAGGCCAATAGCCTGAGATAATCAGACGCAAATTTAATTTAACACACTAGAGGGCATTGGAACACAACTCTACAGTCTAGATGGGGAGAAAGAAACTTTTTGATGGTGAAATGAAGTTTCCTTTTCAGTTCTGGAACGGTTTGAGAGTTTAATGGGATTCCTCCAAAAGAAGTGTTAAAAAAAAGCATGAAAAACACATCTTTTTCTGTTCAGTCCCTCTCCGTTCATTAGGTTATACCATGGTGGGGGAAATCAGGCAATTCTGTGCATTGTCACCTATAACCTAAGGTGGTAGAGAGAAGGTAAATGAATCACATCTAAAAAGTTTGATCAAAGACTTTGATCTTGCTTTATTTATTCCTTATCAGCAGAACTGCCAAGGAAATATGCCAATTGCCACTGACTGGGGCATCTTCCACAGTGTCAACTAGAGTTGGAAGTGTCTGGCTCAGGAGATTCTGTCTGAAAAAGAATTCAGAACTGGGGTCCAAGACTTAACAACTTGTTTTCTCTACTTTGCTGGATGTGTCAGTAGAGGAGGGAATGAAGAAACTGACATGCTTAATGATAGTTGTGTCAGTTATTCCTGCCTTCCTTCCAGTTTCCTGGGAAAACAGAGCTTTTCCCACAGTCAGAATAGCACCACATTGAGCAGATGTCATTTTCAAGCCAGGAAGAAGGAATGGTACTTTAAAATTGCATTAGGAAATGTTCCCAGACCTTGATTCCCAGGAGTAATCCTCCTGCAGAAAACGCTGGAATACTTGGAGTATCAGTTAAAAAAAAAAAATCCAGGTGGATGATTCTGGGGATCCTAAACAAAGAAATGTGAGGCAGAAACTGCACCTTTCCTGTCTCGTTCTGACACAAGATCTGAATGTGGCAGATGGTTGGAGCACTTAAAACTTGCATGGCTGCTCTGCCTGGCTGATCGCAGGCTGCTTCCTCCCAGGTCTTCAGCACATTGCTGGAGGAGACATGCACAGACGTCACTAGTGGGTCCAATACTGGTTTAACATCTTCATTAATGATATGGATGACAGGAACAGTGCACCCTCATCAAGTCTACAGATGATACAAAACTGGAAGGAGTGGCTGATCGATCAGATGAGCCTGCTGTCATTCAAAGGGACCTCAACTGGCTGGAGAAATGGGATGACAGGAATCTTACGAAGTTCAGCAAAGGGAAACATGAAGTCCTCCTGTCCCTGGGGGGGAACAACCCCACACACCAGGACATGCTGAGGGCTGTCTAACTGGAAAGGAGTAAAGACAGAGCCAGACTTTTCTCACTGGTGCCCAGTGAAAGGACAAGAGGTGGTGGGAATAAATAGAAATACAGGAAATCCCACTTAAAAAGAAACTTACTCACTGTGAGTGGGGTCAAACACAGGAAAAGGCTGCACAGACAGACTGTGGAGTCTCCATCCTTGGAGCTACTCAAAAGCCTACTGGACACAGCCCGGAGCTCTAACTGACCCTGCTCTGAGTGGGAGGGTGGTATGACCCAGATGATCCCTGCAGGTACTTTCCAACTTCAGCAATTCTGTGATTCTTGTAGAATGGACTTAATGGACTCCTTAATTCCTTTGAGGCTGTGTACCCATCTGTCTTAATTATGCTGGTTTTTAAGTCTGCTTCCCAGTTCTTTAGAAATACGTCTACAAGCTTTTGTGAATAAACCCTGTTCACATACCAATATAAAACTAAGTTTTGTTGTCATAGAAGAGCATATAAGAGCTAGCATTTACCACCATTTTCTTTTTCTACCCCAAATACCAGTGGTTACATTCAATGCCCTCAATCCATTACCCATCCTGGAGTGGCTTCTTTGGTGAGGGATTATGAATGCTGAAGTG
>RSEF01000003.1:119186549-119221169 GCA_003993805.1 Himantopus leucocephalus
TTTTTTTTTTTTTTTTTTTTTTAAAGTGCATCGACTGATCTGATTGGAATGAGAACAAGGAAAAGAGAGGCTCGGGAAGGGGACAAAGGGTGCGGAGACTTGGACTGAGCGATAAAGTTAAGGTGGAGGGGTGCAACGCCGGCAAACTGCCCCCCCTCCAGAAACCAAGGGCACCTCAACGAAAATACTGGCCATATATTCTACAACAAAACCTGCCTGCGTATTGTCGGTCATCTTAACGAGTGCCAAGCTAGCTCTAGCAGATATTCGGAGAGTGTGTGGTGACCCAGTGCCTACAGTAAGTCGGGAAGGTGGCTATAGACAGAGTCCAGGAGGGTCTGGCTGGCTTCCTGGCTCTTGACTCCGGCGATCTCAAATAGCCTGTCCAGCTTGTCTTCAGCCTGTGGGATCTCCTCTATCACGTGGAGCTCCTCGGGGTTAAGGATGTGCAGCATGTCATCGAAGATGGGCTGCAGGTCGCAAGGGTCCAAGCGCACCTGGCGCAGGACGGTGTCCTTCTTTTCTGTAGGAGGAAAGGAGAGGGTGGTCAAGAAACCTCTGCTACCCAGGGCTTGTTCTCCTTGGAGACCTCGGTCCAGCCCCTGCTGCCACCTCTGGAGAGGGACACGTCATCAGGAGAATTGAGGGAAAAGGTGGAGGGCGATGACTGATGGGGAGGGGAGAAGATGGAGAAGCCGATGCTGCTGAGGCACCTAATCCAGGATCCCGCTAGAGCAAACACAGCACTTATAAATGCTGAATGGCTAATGCGGAAAAGTGAAGAGGAAGGGGAGCCAAAAAGGCTGAATTCTGCTATTTTGAATTGTTTTCGTTGGGTCAGCTTCATTTCCGCACCCAAGTATAAATTCAGTAGATTGAGCTCAGTGGTTCACCTTCATCAGAAGTTGAAGCGGAATAAATGCAACAAATTAAATGCAGTAAATTAAACCCCCTCAAAAAAGATTGACCAACAGTGATTTACATCTCAAGCCAGGTGCTGCAGCAAGCGGGAAGGGGGGTGGGGGGTGGGGGGAATCAGTCTTGAAATGACATTTTTCTGCTTTCATCTCATGAAATAACCCAAGGGCCAATGCAACAGCCAAAAGTCAGAACCCCCCCCCGAACATCCAGGGATGCTACAAGTTCTCCGGCAGCACTTCAACGCCTTAAAAGCCTTTAAAGGTGTTTTCCCCTCTCAAACCTTTATCATCCTTTCTAACAGGATAGTCTGGTCTGGAACAAGGATGTGACATACTCCCGGAGAGCCAGTTTTCCTAGTAAATTACTTTAACGATATGTCGGGCAGCTCTGCCACGTGTGCTGACCGCAGGGGACATGCCGTGGCATCCCTTCGGTCCTCCCACTCCCCCCACTGCAGGGCTGATTTTGGTACCTTTGGTAATAAAAGAGCCTGTCCGGCTGAGCGCGGAGGAGCCGCTGGAGGTCGAGTCGCACCGCAGGAGGGGCTCTGCTTCGTCGACGAAGAAACATTTCTTCTCCGAAGGAGAGGGCTCCACGGTGAGGACGGCCGCCTCGGGGGGCTTGGGGCTGGGGTTGGGCGCGGGGCTGAGCGGGCTGGGGCTCACCGGCAGCGCCAGTCTGTCAGCTTCCAGCTTTGGATGGGGAAAAAGAGAGGGAGAATTAACTTGGGGGATGCTATGCAACGGGCTCGTGCTCAAAACCATCCCGATGGGGATTTGCAGCGGTTTTCAACACGCCTCAGCCCATCCTCAGTGAGCGGTCCCCACATTCAGGTGGCCGCCTCCTCCCAGGGGACCTGCTGATCCAGAACGGGCACTAGAGGTGACCCAGGGTGGACATCAGGCTGGCTTTTGGCACACCAGTGCTCAACTGGCAGGAGGGGTAATGCAACCCGCACCCTTGGTAGGAGCAACCGCAGCACCTGGGTGGTGCACGCCACCGCTGCAGAGCATTTTAATTTCATTTTCCTTCTCACTCTTAGGTTGTTAAAGCCCAAAATACCACTCATGGGGGCTAAGAGTGATAATACCCAAGCAGGTAAGCCCCCCCCAAAACCTCCTCCACAGCTATCGTTTCCTGAAAGCCCGGCTCCCCACCTCCAACCGGTGCCGAGGCTGCAGGGCGAGAGCTGTGACCCCTCTCGGAGATCTCCACCGCAGCACGCTCCTGTTACCAGCTACCCCATTAACATTTCAAGTTAGTAATTTGTTTGCCCCCTCTTTGCCCTTGCTCTCGTGAGCACCCCGTTAACGCATGATGGAGAAATCCATCCCATCTGACTCCGAATCCAGGGCCAGGAAGGACAAGCCGGGGTTGGCGTTGACCCCAGCATCCCCCCAGCACCTTTGCTTTTTGCTACCCTGGCGCGAGCCCGAAGACACAGGGAGCAACAAGCACTGCTGGGACATGCTGTGCTGGGAACCGGCACCGTTTGGGTGCCGGTGTGAACCCGTCTCCTAACTCAAACCGTGCTCTGCATCTTCCTTCTTGCATCTCCTCCCTACCTGCATGGCAGCAGCCAACATTATCCACCCTCCTCCATCCCTCAGCATCCCCTCGGGGTGCATTCCTGGTTTCCATTCCCCGCAGGGACAAGAGGCTCGGGGCGGCATCCCCATGTCCCTGGCTGCAGCTCGGGCACCTCTGCAGGTCACCAGGTCCCCCCTCAGGCAGGTCACTCTAAGCATCCCTTAATATTTAACTTCTTCCCAAACCCCGCATCCCTGCTTAAGCTGCCAAAGCACAGACTTTCAAGCCCTGTCTGCACGCAACCCACTCTCCCAACAGCATTTCACAACCTTCTTCTCTCCTTCTACAGAGGGAAGACCAGGCTATTCCTGCTCACACGCTTTTGCCTGCTCCCCAGAGATTAAAATCCAAAATTCGGATTAAAGGCTGTGGGACAGGGAGCTGCTGAGCCACCTCCGCACCAGCACGGATGCGCCTGCGCATTCCTCATCTGTGTCGAGGAATTTGCCACCCACAAATCACATGTCTGCTGAGACACCCATTAGTTCACATTAAATTAACACTGAAGCCTGTTCTTGGTAGTATAAAGGGTTTTTTTCCCCTCCCCATTGAAAATAAACAGGGGAGGATTTGTTCTAGCTCAGCAAGTTATGCAATAGGCATGTTAAAAATAAAAAGTCAGCTTTAATTTTTAATTAAAAGAACCTGCCTTCTCCCCCGAAACTCCCTTTCCAATACAGCTCATCGACGAGAATCAGCCTATTGCCATTAAAGGGGAAAAGCACGGGAAGGACCAGAACAGCGGCTGGCCGCTTTCCAAATTGCAACACGCTCCGATTTCCCCTTTGAAAAAAAAACCACCCCAAAAAAAACCCCCACCCAAACCCAAACAAACAGGCTTTAGGGGTTAGTTTTTCCCCACGCAACTCATCTATTTAATATCCAGCCACAAACCCCCTCTCCTGATTTCCAAAAAGGGGCCCGACGGCCCAGGGAGGGCAGGGAGCAGCCGGCTGCCCCGGCTCTGCCTTCCCAGCAGAGGGGAAAAATCCTTCCCAGAAGCGTGCGAGTCATTTGGAGTTTAATTAAACAACTGCTAAAGCACGCTAGGAAAAAAAAAATAAAAATCACCCAAGGTTATTTGACTGTAGGCGTCCCGGGAGCCCAAAGCTTTCCAAATAGCTGAACGGTTGCAAGCTTACGAGACAAAGTCAACAGGATGCTTGGATGCGTGTTAATATTTAAACCGCAGGAAGAAAGCAAGTGGGAATGAGGGTTTTGAAAGGCCGGGGAAAGCAAAAGGTTGCTGCGAGGTGAAGCCTGTGGAATAGGTGTAAAAATACACTATTCATAGCCCGTGACTCATTTGCTTGAAACCACCTTGACCATTGCTATTTTTAAGGACGGCGGTGCTCGAGCGCAACCGAGCTCTGGCCGGAGAAAAAACCCAAACCCAACAATTCTGAAGGCCTTTTGCCTTTCCAGAGCCATCACATTTCTCACCTTTCCGTCGTCGTTGCAGGGGTCCTGCGCTTGCCACTGAGGCTGCATTTGCACCTGCACAGACAGACACATGGGAGACTGTTAGACGCGCGGTCCAGTGTGAAAACCGAAGGCACCGCGGCAGCTTTGACGCATCGGCAGCTTCCCGCGAGCGGTCAGTCGTACCGGGGCGCTCCGCCAATTTTTTTTTTTTTTTTCTTCTTTTTTGAGCACTGCAGCAAGAGGTTTTCAATGCCAAAAAAATAAACCCAACCCAATCCTAAAAGCTCCCTTTAGGCTGCGGCTCAAGCACAGACATCCTCATGGATCCCGATGCATCTGGGAGGATGCTCTGAGCAGCTGAGGGTGTCTGACGGTCCTTCCTAAAAGTAAGAAAAGGGGACAGAAGGGGACGGGTGCAGAAGATGACATAGGAATGGCTCTGTTTTCTTTTCACAGCTTCTCCCAACAGCTCTGTGTGAACTGGCCGGTCCCATTTTCTGCCTTCGTTTTACTGTACCGCAATAAAAGCTCAACTCAGACAAACAGAAACTGCAGCTGCTGTGCTAATAACAATAGGAAGGAGCAGCCGTGGGCATTAAAAAAACCCTCCCTTGGGCACTGCTTCCCTGTAATTCCTCCTGCAGCAACCAGGCGGTAATAAAAGCCGGTGGCAGGTTTGCTGCTGCATCAGCCCGGCTTCGTGCAGCCATGCTTGGGTCGGGTTTTCTTGCCCCAACACAAACACAACTCACACTTCTGCTGGTTTAAAAAAAAAAAAATTGGGATCTGGGGTCAGAGGAGCAACCTCCGCAGAGGGTGGCTGCACACCCCCTCGGGACTGGGGATAAATTTAGCACCGAGACCACTGTTTCCCGGATTCACAGCTGAAAGATGACACCCGGCTGACACCAGCCCTATTCCCAGGTCTGGTACGCTTCCACAGGGGATGCGGGAGGAGAAACCCCGGCACGTGAAGCAGGGTGGGCTGGGCAGCAGCCCTGCGTGGGTGATGCTGCGGATGCAGGGCGGTGTTGGGGGGGGATGCTCTGGCTATGGTCCCCACAGGCACGGGGAGGATCCACTTGGATGAGCAGTTTCATGGCACACGTGGTGTTTGGGGGTCCACCTTCAGGGCAGACTAGACCTTGGAAGGTGGAACATCATTGGCCAGGCCACGAGGTCTTGCCAAGGTGGCAGAGAGACACAGCGATGGTCTGCAGGTGCTGCAGAGGACGAGGTAACACCTTCGCCAACATGGGAAGGGCATGAGAGTGCTCTGCACCCTGGGCTGGGTTGGGAAAGCTCAAATACCTTCTCCATGTCCTTCACCTCACTGGCCAGGTTTCAGAAGAGCGCTTGGCCACCACTGCTGTGGTGGAGCTGGCATCCCTGAACACATGGTAGCCCTGGAGAAGACCTACTTAAGCCAAACCCCACCCTGACCAAGGATGGGCAATGCCGGGTCTGGGAAGGGTTTGGACGCTGAGACCAAAACACAGCCGTCCATGGAGGAAGCAGCTCCTCCCCACCATCCCCGGCCAGCTGCTTCTCCAGCAGGAGATGGTGTCCCCGTGAGAGCTCCTGGCGGCTTCTCCTTTCTATGGATTTGCCCAGCCACTTTTCCAACTCAAGCCACAATGAAGAGTTGATGAAGCCACGATGAAGAGTTTCCAAACTGAACTACAGGCCGAGTAAGTCAGTACTGAGTTTGGCCTGTTTTGACTCCAGCATCTTTGAATTTCATCTTGCGTTCCCAAGCCCAATATACTGCCAATACACAGACCCAAGGAGACACGGCTACCACAGCAGGGAAACCTCAAATATAACTGTATCTGCTATAAAGTTTATAATTTTAGTTTTATGTTATTTCTACTTGTATTACTTTATAAATTATTAATTTTTTGTTTATTGCACGTTCTCCGGTCTGGTTCAAACCCAACCTCAGTTCGCCAAAACCCAACTCATGCTTTAAAGCAAACCTACAGGAAAACAGTGATCCCCACCCCAGCAAAACCCAACCTGCCCTACCCCTTCCCTGAGGCTCTGGCCACTTTACCCTACAGCTTTATGCCTCAAATAAAGCCTGAGACAAGTCCAGAAGGAAAAATTACATGCTATTTTGTTTTTTTTTTTTTCCCCTGGCTGCCCGGGCATTTCCCAGTCCTCGGACTGTAGCCCCGCAGCCGGGAAATCCACCCACCAGCTTCACCCTCGCTCCGCTGCCGACACGTGAGGTTAATGCAGCACAAAGCTAATTGCTAATTACTGGGTCCAGCCCAATTCTGCTTTGCCGAAAGAGGAACCGCAGGGGATGGGCAGGATCTGTTGGGGCTGGATCTGGGGAACGCTGCTCCAGGCTCTTGACCCCCGTCCAAGGTTTTGACCGGCAAAAGGGGAAGAAAAGGAGGCAGAAGGCGCTGCCGCAGCCGCGTGCCCGGACACGGGGCTGCTCTCACATCCTCCTCTCCTCCGGCAACCCCCAAAAACCCCACGGCTTAACCTCACACCAAACCCAGCCCTGACATATCTGCTGATTCACAGGATTATCCGCAGCATGCAATTAGCCACGGACCTAAATCTCGTTGGGCTGTAGCTCCCCCCTCTCCATTTCCAACATCTCCCTTATTAACGTATTATTTTTAAGCTTTGCTGAGGCTGCACTGCTGAACACCCCGAGCACGGCCGCCTGCTTCACCTCCATCCGTTCCCCGAAATATTGCAACCGAGGCCAGTGGAGCCATAAATAAAAAGATAAGAGCTTAAAGGGTAGGATGCTTACGGTAGCCAACGCGGCCAGCTGTGCCAGCCACGCTCCAGGCCAGCCCGGGCGAGCACAGACAACCCTTCATATCTACAAAATGCTGCCATGCACCCCAAAAAAATCCCGTTACCCAGTGCCTGCGCCGCATTGAATTTTACTGGTTTTAACCCCAAAAAGGAGAATTGCAATTTGCTGGGAGAGCAGTGAAAAACCCTCTCCTCCTTTCCCCCCGCCTCCACACCCTCTTTCTGTTGTTGTCAGCACCACTAATTTGGGGTGTTCCTGTGCTCACTACACAGCACCCTGGCTCGCGTGCCGCTGCCCGGCCAGCCTGCCCTGCAAGAGGAGAGATATTCCAAACCTCGAGCTGGAGAAGCGTTCGTGGCCGGGGCCAACCTTTAACAGGAGCCCTGCGAATTAAACGCACCCCAAAAAAACCATCCCACAGCTGCTGCGCTCGCCGTATTTTCTGGATCAGCTGCAAAAAAAAAAACCCTGGCGAAGCGATTCAGAGGGCTAATCTCGTTTTAACCTAAATTCATTCAGCGCGATGCAAAACCAGCATAATCTCCTGCAGCTAAAAAAGCCGGCCAGCCTTCAGCAGAGCTGTTCCTTACCCGAAGGAAAATGTTCCTGCTACGTACCCTAACGCTCCAGACACTCCCATTAATTCCCCTGTTCCTATCAGGGGTGGTAAATATTTGGATTTCAGAGCCCGAAAGGCTGCCGGGGGAGTGGGGCACTAAGGGAGAGAGCAGCTTTGCCTCTGCAGGTTTTACAGGCTGAAGACAGACACCAGATAAAGGATTTGGGACAAGGATGCGACAGCGGGTGGGATGGTGAAGGGAGGCTGTTTGGGTTTAGGGTACCAATTTGCTGCCCCAGAGCTATGTCACCCAACAGCACAATTTCTACCTGTGAGTTGGGGGCGTTGGTGATTTCTTATGATACACAGTCACAGGGAGAGATGGGGGAGCTCCCATTTGCGCCCAGGGATGCAAGTTAAGGGTGAAAGGCGTTACGGATGGCACAGCCACCCGCACATCCCTCCCGGGCTCATCTGGGACACCCCGGCAGGCGTTGGATGCTGGCCGCTGGCTCGGGTTGCCCCAAGGGCATCAGGCCGTTGGCCACAGGGAGGACACACACCTTTACATTGCTTACGATACCCCTCACTCCCTCCACAGCACAAATAAAAGCTCTTTTTATTTTTTGTTTGGTTTTTTCTTTTTGCAAGACAGCTTCTGCAGGGCCAGTTGCTGGGGAGGTGCAGCGCAGCACCCACGCCTGCCACCAACAGGGTGACCCGCTCCTTCGGATCAAACTGGTTCCATTTGGAGAGAAACCGCCTCCTCGATTTGTCTGCCTTTGGACAGACAAACCGCCAGGAGCCAAACTTGGATTAGCTCTAATTAAAGGCTTTCCAACCAGCACAGATTAAAAGAACCCCAAACAAAACGACCTCAGTGCCTGCCCTTGGCATTGAGCAATCGTCTCCCCCGGCCACTTGTGGTCTGGACCGCCGCGATGCAGCTCAGGGATTCGGCTTCCCTTGCACAAGCTGCTTCCCACAGCTTTAAGCATCCCTCTCCCAGGGCCACTCCATCACCGCCCACATCCACAGAGCGGGAGCCAACCCAGGGAGAGGAGGCGGACAGGTTACAGCAGGTAACACCTTGCAGAAACGCAGCGTGCTGCCATGCTGAATCTGCACCCCGGGGCGCTTTCGAGCTTCGACATCCCACACGCTGCTTCAGCGACTGGCCAGGGACCTTCATGGCAGAGCGACTGCTCAGGAATAACCAACACCTAAGCCTGATCACGAGGGATCCTCATTTGAAAAAGCCAAACTGGATGCACGGTGGAGTGCATCTGGCTCAGGAGTGCATGTGCCGGCTCAAGTGAATTTTTAAAAACACCTCCTTTGCTGAAATAAGCCCTGTTTCTCATGCGGACCCACCTGAGCCACCTTCTGAAAAGGTCAGCAAACCAATTTTAACAATTTCTAGGGAAACAAGTGAAAGCCACAGGGGACCACCAGGCTCCAGGTGCTGCTGGACACTGGAGAACACAACACAGCGTTTTAAAAAAAATAAAGAGGAATGTCCTCCAGGAGAGCTGGTCGGGAAGTCCAGAAGACTTGCATGTAAGTATCCATGAGATTTGGGTTTGCTCATTCTCTGGAGCAGCTGCTCGCTGTATTTTCAGAGTTGTGGGCACATGCAAGGAAACAGCTCGTGTTTACTGCGTCGTGGGGAGTCCACCATCCCAACGGATCGCCCAATAAAGCTCATTCTTGGAGCTACCACCTGCATTTTTGTGAAGAAATGCCTGATAGTCTCAGCTGAAACAGCACAATGCTCCAGAGCACTGAGCACAGCACAACCCACGTCTGTTAATTAGGCTTTGTGCCGATGAACAAGCCCCATGTTTCTATCTGATGTCCCAGCCCAGCGCTTTGCTGTAGCATTCAAAGTGAGAGCAGTAACGAGGAGGACAGAGGTTACTATCTGCTCCAGGAGAGCAAGAGGACAACATGTCCTTCTGAGACATTGCACATACTGGAAGCCTTAATTCACATGTGCAAAATGACAATTTTCTCTGCCTCTCCTTTTCCTAACCAATGCTTTGTCTCAGGCTTTTAATTTCATTTCTTCCATTTTTGATATAAAAAAAATACCTTGGAGCACAGTAGGAAATGAGAAAGCTACATGCTGCTTAATTCACAGGAGCTGGAAGGAAGAAAACAGCAACTGAATGGAGCAGGAGGGACTGGGCAGACGGCAAAGTGAACCTATCCAAAATTTGGGCAGGACACACGGGGTGATGCTTGGCACGCACCTGACTCGGGCGTCTCAAAAACACAAGCAGGAATCCTGGACTAACGCATCGAAACCTGTGATTTCACACTATGGTTACAAGGGACCGAGATGTTCAGTACACTAAGTGAAGTCACGCGGGATATGTGACACGGTGAAGGGACCACAGTCCCTCTTATAGGGGGAAGTTTGGGATGGTCAAAACGGGATTTGGGTCCTCCCTGCCCCGACAAATGCTCTGCACCACAAACTTTGCTATACACAAAGGTCCACCTTGGCAGGCCCCCACCAAGTGCCCACAGAGGCTTGCAGGCACCCACCCCTTCCCCTTTGGGTCTGGGTCACTGCTAAGGTCAACGGGAGATGTTTCACCAACTGGTTTAGGTGGAAGAGCCCTCCACTGACCGCCCCCACGTCCATCCATGTGTTGCCCCATTGGCTTCTACGTTCAGAAGAAGCCCCATCCATCACCATTACAAACACTTCCAAAAGACCACCAAATTATCAGAGCCAAGAAAACAAAAGCAGACTGAAAGGAGAGGCAGGGGTGGACAAAAATTGCGAAGGTCACCGAGGCACCTCCTGATGACTTACACTCACCCAGACTGTTGCAGGATATTCTGCAGCAATTTATTTATTCCTCCAAAATAGCTTGTTTTAAGGCCAGAGCTGCCAAAGAAGGGCAACAACTCTGGAGGACATCACACAAGGAACCCCCATGCCACCAGTCACCACCCTGAAGGAAGCGACTTGCTGCTCTACAACAACATTTAGTGCTCAAGGATGCTTGGTCCTTCTCACAAAGTCCCGGGCATTTAAGTCATAGCATTTAAGAGCAAGTTAAAAGGGGAATGCTTTTTCCTCCATGCCCCTAACACAAGGGCTCAAGCACCAGGTCCTCCTGGTGACCTTCAAAGATACAGGTAAACCACAACACACAGGACTCAGGAGCTTCTCAGAACTTTGACAAGGTTTTGAGCAAACTTTGGCAAAGGTTTGCTCAAAATCAATGTAAAGCTTAAATATAAGCCCCTGAGGAGCTCTGGGGGGAGATGGAGTCCAGCTACTTGGCTATTAGCTAAGCTTGAGGCCACAGCTGGGTCACATGCTCGCCAGGGCCAGACAAGTCATGCACCATATCAGACAAGAGCGTGAGTAGCCCAGCCCATCATTACCGGTGTGGTGTCCTCCATCAGGCCTCGGATCTTCTCCACCACGTCGTTGCGGCGGTGCTGGCGCAGGGCGCTGATGAGTTGGGCCAGACTGGCCTCGGGCCCGCGGATGGTCCAGTGCTGCAAGGCGGCGTAGGCGCGCTCATGGTCGGCCGCGTAGCCATTGGAGAAAGCCGCCACCTCGCGCTCGCTGGCATTGCACAGGAACTGGTAGATGTCCTTCCACTGGCTCCCCACCTGGGCAGCAACGAGCTTCAGGATGTCGATGCCTGCGGGGCAGAAAAGCTGCAAGTGAGGCACAGGGGTCTGCAGCCTCTTGGCATTGCAGACCTAAGCTTTAGCAAAGCTTCTTCCATCCCCAAATAGCCATGCTTTGCTTTTCTTTGGTTGCTTTTTGCTTGAAGATTCTTCTTATTATTATTTTTAAGACCTTTCTTAAGTCAAGGCTGCAAGGAGCTCTGCAGACAAGCAGCACCTGTAACATGCTCAACACCTGCTATGCAAGTAAGGGGTGGTAGACCTATAGGTTGCTCCAATCAAGGTACACACACTCTAAAATTAACCACGTTAACGTAACCGTAAAGTTTCCTGCGCTCTTTCACACAAGAAAGACCCTGGCACTCAACCACCACATGGCTGCAGGAGCAGGGTAGATGGCAACACGCTTGCCCGTACCGCTTTGAACAGGAGCTGGATTAAGAGGTGAGTCACCAAAACACCTCTATAAAGACGAGTATTTCCATAACAGAGCACCTACAGTCGCATGTAGAGCCATTTCCAGTGCAGACTGGTGGGATGACTCAGCTACGGGACAGGAGATACTGTACCAGGTGAGTGTTGGGTGAATGGAAGATCTGGTGTGGGATCTGAAGAGCAAAAAGGCAGAGCTGCCCCCAGAAAAGCCCTTGAGACATGTTGGTTCAAGTCGGTGAGGGTTTCCTCCCTTTAGCTTTGGGAGCAATGCAAACAGCACGCTCATCCTTGCGTCTACCAAGAGATCAGGAGTTAAGTCTTCAAACAAAGCCATACCTCTTCCGTAACAGCTAATTAACCTTGTTTTATCAAGCCGAACACCACCTTGTTTTAAACCACCACATGAAGGGTCGGCGTGGGTGAGCTGCAGAGACAAACTCACTTTTTCCAAAGAGATTTCCTCGCGAGCCAGCACATCCCCATCGCTACAGGGACTATTTCTCCTTCCCTCTGCGGGCACAACAGCTGTGTCAGCAAAAACCGCTGCTCACGGAGGAATATCATAGCCAGGGTCTTTCCTGCTGGCCTAAAATTTAAGCTTCTAATGCAGCTTAGATCAGACCTCCCACCTGCACCTTCAGGTCACAAGCCCTGATATAGCCAAATAGATACATACTTATATATATTAAAAAAATAATAAAAAATATAAACTATACAGCCTGATATATCTTTTTATATACATATATAAAAACTATGCAGCCTGATAGAGATATATTGATATCTCTTTTTATATATATAAAAATAATACAGCCTGATATATATTTATATCTCTTTTTATATATATGTGTGTGTATGTGTATGCATACACAGATACATGATACATATTTTTATCTATCTATGGTATATTTTATATATATGTGTATACATATATGAAATATCTATCCAGCCTGATATAGGTATTTTTATAAGTATATATACACATATTTTTATATATGTCTATGACATGTTTTATGTACGTTTCTCTCTATTAAAGCAAGCTTAATCAAGACCTGCTATATATAGACTTCAGTTTTCACTTCCGAGCTAGATAACGTCGCCATGACCCCGCGGTGCTCAGAGCATCCGCAGCCGGTGTCCGACCTGCTCTGCAGCAGAAACTCCAAAGTACAAACCGCATTCTGCCTGTCCCTACCCTCCTCCCATCGCAACCACCAAACCTCCCCCCCAGCTGATTTACAGCGATGTGCATGTGCCATCTCACACGGTTGGGGTTTCTCCTACCATTAAAGCTCAGCCCAGCACAGGGGATGCACCACACACACCCCACCCCCCCCCCAAAAACCAAACCAACCACAGCGCTTGCTTTTAACTACAGAGAAGTGCTGGAGGGAGGGGAAAAAAAACCCAAAACCCTAAACAAGCTTTCATCGTTATTTAAAATAAGCCCAAGACAAAGAAAATGTTCCCCAGCATGAAGGAAGAAGAAAAGGCTGCGAATACACTGTTGAGATTTATGATGGGGCTAATTATCTAATGCACATAAATACACGCTACGGCCCATCACATTTCAACGCGGTGGCAGGAATTAAGCCCGGTCTTGTTAACTCCTCCTGTTACTCAGAGGAAGACAAACTCCTGTCCCTCGATGCCTCCATACCCACCCCGGCTGGCCGTCGGTCCTGCACTGGAAGGACACGCAGCCCAGGTCACGCCGGCAGCCAAACCCCGCGCCTTCGGGTATCACACCCCCGCGTCGGTAGGGAGCCCAAGAGCCAAGTCAGGTTTGGAGTCAGATCCTTCAAACTGGCAAATTCAACTAGTTTTGGCACAAAACCAGCAAAACACTAGGTTTATGCAGGCAACGCTTAATTTTATCGCTCAACCCAGGAAAAATAAAAAATAATAATTCCTGAACTGGTGGGTAGAAAAAGCTCTGCGAAGCTTGTGCCCCAAGGTAACGACAGCCATGCAAAGAGGGACGGGCAGGTCTGGTGTTGCCCATTATATACCTATATCGATATATCTATATCTATGTATCTACAGACACATCTCAGTGGGTAAGTTGTTATCTCAGAGCGTTTTCTACCCTCATCTTCAGTTTTTGTTTTTTTTCCCTGGGTTGAGTGATAGATACATAATGCCCGTTTTTATACATATAGATATATATTTTTTAAAAAATGAAATCAAATGCTGCCCATTTTATACATGAAATGAGCAGAGCCTGGTCCCCACAACAGTGCTGCCCTGCGGCGAGACGCAGAGTTATGGCCGGGTAGGAGCTTCGCCCACACCCACTCCCACGCACATCAGTCATACAGAAGCATTAAAACATCATTTGCTGGTTTATGACCCCTGCGTGGCACATCTCATTTCCCGGGAAAGGGAAAACCCATATACTACCTGCTCCCACCTGCGTATTTAATGCTGATAAATCCCAGTATTTACAGCCGCTGTACTGGTGAGAAAAGTTTTCAGCTGGCTGCAACTTGATTTGCACCAGTTTTACACAGTGGCATGACATTTATGTCCTAATGTGCTCGCGCAAGATTTATGACAAAGCCCTCACACTCCTACTGACATTTTCAAGTTTAGTATATTTAATCTCACTGTTCAATAAAGTGGCCCCATAAACATGTTTATATCCCTTGGCAATAATATCCCAGGGCACGAGAACACACCAGGCAGCAGAGGACTTAATGGTGCGTAATAATCTTTGGAGAACAAATGTTCCATTAAAAACGAATTTGGAAATGTCTACCTTAATACTGTAAGAACCTTAAACTCATTTTCTTGCAACTATTAAATGAATTTCAGCCCCATATGTTCGCTACATCCACTACAATATTGTGCAAACAAAACCCCAGAGAGATATGGAAGAGACACAGACGTGAGCGCAGATTTGGCTCCAGTCAGTCAGAAAACCATTGCTCCCTCTGTTCTTGAAAAATAAGATTAAAACCATTACATGACAAGTTGTGGCTGCACGCTGCCAAGTATTACTGCTCAAGCCATTTACAGTAACTTAATTCACTTGTTCAAAACTAAAATAAAATGTTAATGCTTATAATAATCTTACAGTCCTACTATTTCCATATTTCCAGAAGCCCTACAAGTTACTCTGCAGAGCACTAATAGTGCCGCAGTGTCCTGTTGGGATGGGAAGGTGCCCACCAGGGTGCGTGGAGCAAAAAAACCCCAGCTCCACCTTAGGTCCTTGGTCGTCCCCACCCACCAAACCACATGGACCTTCTCCCACGAGGCTCATCCGCAAGCTGAGGCTGGAGATGGCGCTCAAAGCCCTCCAGCAATCCAAAGTGAAATGTCCGAGCTCAGCAGAGATGGTGCTTTAACCCACCAGTTTCACGCTTCCCACGCGAGGCCAGTCACAGCCATGTCGGCGTGATGCTAACGCTGCTCTGAGCTTGTCAACACCAAAGAACAGTCCAAATCCTCCTCCTTTTTAAGCACGGGAACAGCCTGGGAGAGCTGCCACCACACTGCTGATAATGCAGGACGCACCACCACCCTCTCCATCCTCACCATCAGGGACCACCACCATTTATTACCTAGCTTTGCTCGCCTCAGACACTGGAATTCGAGAGGACCCCTTGCCATGAAGCCCCCACAGCTGCATCCAGCAGAGCTGCATGTGCCATGGCCATTCCAGAGCGGGCAACGACAGCATCTGAAGGATCCAGGACATCCATGCGTGTCTTGGGTACCTGGGCACATGGCATTTCAACTGCCGTTATCTAAACATTGCAATTCTCTAAACGTTGTGATGGGCTACTCCATGTAACCACCTAATATTTTAAGGTGGTGATAACCTGAGAGCAATAAAGAACTCCCCTTCAAGCCAGAACAAGGCCAACGTGTTGCGCAAAAGCAAACACACATCCCAAGAGTGGACGTACACACGTGGGAACGTGGGCGCAACCAGGCATGTCTACAGCCAGAGCAAACTGAGATAAATGGAGACAAGTTCGAAGATGGGCAGATGCCTGCAGAGCAGCACAAGCAAACAACACCGCTGAACACATGTCCAGCTCGTCTACAAAGATGCTGAGCTGAAGGGAAGACCTTCCTGGAAAGGCAGGGCAGGTCTACAGACTGGTCTCTCGCCTCCAAGCAGACTGCTCACCTCTGCCCCAATTTTCCCCCATAAAGGCCATTTCAGTGACTTCCATTTGCTTATTTTTAATCTGGTTCAAGATTTTTCCCACCCGTTTCCAGCTCCTTTGGATGTCTCCCACCTCACTGTGGTGTGCACAGTTCGATGTAGACAGAGCAGTCACTCCTTCCACTCATGAACGTCACTGAGATGGTAATCACACAAGCAAACAGGACTTGGCCAATCTTTAATGACCCTCTTGAGTTTGTTCCGGACAAGCCTCGCTTGTCTTCTGCAGCCCTACTATTTACAGATTGGACATGAACCGAGTCCTTCAGCAATCATTTAGCCTCAAGCAGGGCAAGAAGCCAGCATGGCGCAGGGCCATGACCAGGGGTGCTGGCACGCTTGCACACAATACCTGCAAGAGTATCTCTCCTCTTTGCCATTGCTTTTTGACATCTTTCAACAAACTTGAGAGGAGTGGAAGAGTTACCCCGCCAGAAGGCTACACCCAAGCACCTGGCAGCAGACACAGTAAAGTCTAACCACAGCCCAGCCACAGAGGAGCTTCAGTTCCTTCCTTTCCCCACCCTTGCACAAACAAAAAGCCGCCATTATTTTCATTTTCAGAGCTCAAGCCAAACGTTGTTTGGTATTTTTCAGAAGACTACTTGCTGAGGAGCTGCTGCTTTTAAGGGGAAACCTCATGCTCAAGTCTACAGAGCCCTCCCAAGCCATGTCTCCTCCCATCCACTAACAGTGAAGGGACATAGCACAGAGAAAAGGATCACCACAACATCAGTTCAAGTCTTACAGGTTGTCTTATACAGCTGAGAAGCAAAGCTCAGGAGATCCATCAGGACCCATGGCACGCATCTAGTGAGCAGCTCATCTGCCCGGTGTTCCAGAGCCAGCTTCATGCATTTTCAGAAAGGTTGGATTTCAGGAGACTCCAGGCTCCAGCCCTTCATCAGCAGGAACAGGTGCGACCAGTCCACCCATGATACCTGCAGGAGCCAACCTCCACCATCCCAGTACCAACCTGAGCTAGAGCACCTGGAGCTTCCACCACCTGCCTACTGACACAGGTACCCCAGAGGTGGGCAATATTAATTGCTACACCCACCCAACACATAGACCAATGGCTTCTTCAACACCACAATCCAGACCTCCCATAATAGAGCCATTGAAATTAATTTTTTCTCTGCAGAAAGGACACTATTTGCCATTACCGGGTCTTCTTCTTGCATGGGAAGAGCTGCAATTTCATCACTTTCTCTATCTGCCCACTTCAGAGCACACGGCACCACGTGGAAGGACAAATCCTGACCGTGACAGGCTGGCTGGATTTCAACACTCGCAGACCCTGAGGATGCAACATCGTGGGTGGAGAGCACAGCCCAAGGGCACACGCACGTCAGGCAGGAGAACCACGGTGATGCAGCCCAACCCTCCTCTACGTTCACATAAAAGCTCCAAATCACTGCTAACCCAGCTCTGTTCCTGAGCTCATCCCACCTACCTCCTCCAAATATCCTCCTGACTCATGCGAAACACAGCCACAGCAGCGTATTTTTACCTCTGAACACACACCGAGAGCCTGCACTTACAACCGAGCCGGGATACGGCACATCCAAACTCAAGTTGACAGGACACCATGGCTTGGCCAAACCAGGACTTAGAAAACCCAAATCCCTGACACCAGTACCTTTCCAAAACATGAAAAATTCACCAACACCTGCCAAAAAGGGGGGGAGGTTGTTGGAAACTCAATTCCTCCCCCCGCCAAATGTATTTCAGGTGCTAAATGAGGAGGTTTGAAAGATGTGCAGGGTCCTGCACCTGGGTCAGGGCAACCCCCAGTATCAGTACAGGCTGGGGGATGAAGGGATGGAGAGCAGCCCTGAAGAGAAGGACTTGGGGGTACTGGGGGATGAAAAGTTGAACTTGACCCGGCAATGTGCGCTCACAGCCCAGAAAGCCAACCCCATCCTGGGCTGCATCCTAGCAGCGTGGCCAGCAGGGCGAGGGAAGGGATTGTCCCCCTCTCCTCCACTCCGGTGAGACCCCACCTGGGGTACTGTGTCTAGGTGATGGAGAGAGACTTTTTACCAGGGCCTGTACTGACGGGACAAGGGACAACGGTTTTAAACTGCAATACAGTAGATTTAGATTGGACATAAGGAGGAAATTCTTCACTCTGTGGGTGGCGAGACACTGGCACAAGTTGCCCAGAGAAGCTGTGGGTGCCCCATCATTGGAAGTGTTCAAGGCCAGGTTGGATGAGGCTTTGAGCAACCTGGTCTAGTGGAAGGTGTCCCTGCCCATGGCAGGGGGGTTGGACTAGATGACCTTTGAAGATCCCTTCCAACCCAAACCTTCCTATGATTCTAACAAGAGCCTTTGTTTGGACAGGAGGAGAGGACACACTTATGAAGACTTGTTAGCAATTTGCTAGTTTTCCCATGGAGGACAGTGCTGGTATCAGACCCTCCCAGGAGCCAGTGATTCACATCCTCAGCGAGTGCTGTTTGGGCAACAAACCACTAAATGGTGATGTTTGTTTTTCTTTTAAAAACCAAAAAGTCTTGCAGGGCAGGAAATGGACTCCTGACAAACACTTCCCACACGCTTTCTGGAAAATAACTCCACTAAACCAGGCAGTCGAGGAAGGCTTTGTGATCAGCCACATGTGGTTACAAACATATTTCAGATCTGGGAACTTGAAGGTCAGCACAAGACAAGACCTCCCTTCCCACCACACTTTGGAAGTCACCTCTACAACAGCACCTTTGGTCCAGCTCTCCTGAGACCCACAGGAGCTCCTGCCCACCACCATGGGATGCTCTCCCTGCGTGTATCCTGACACTGCTGTTGGGGACCCGCAGCGTGGACTTGCTCTTCCTTTGGTTTAAAAGGGAACAGCCAGCCTAAGTATTTTATGTAATTATTAACTTTTAAACGGCTTTCACAGAGTTAATCTTCATTATAACCCTCTCGGACAGCTGGTAACCCTGAGTGAGCCATATAAATATCCAGACGCCCGCAGATGCCAACCCCAGGATTAAATTTGCCTCCTGCATTTCCCCCCCGCCCAGACAAAGTGTTGGCAAGTGAGGAGGAAAAAAAATAAATATCTGCCTTGTTATTCGAGGAGTTATGTGTGAGAGCTTCACCGATGCGAGACATCACAGCACTCCCAGCGCAGAAACCGGTGACGGGTTTTTGGCCAAAAAAAAAAAAAAAACCAACCCAAAAAAACCCCACAAACCCCTGGCTCGGTGTGTTTTTCTACAAGGACAACCCTCCTCTCCCCGCAGAGCTGCCCTGCCTCCAACACTCACCCCCACACCTTAACAGCCAGGCACAAATCCCAATCCCTTATTAAATTAATCCAGGGGCCACCCAGGAATTTTGGCCATGGGATAGTTTGGAGGGTTTCTTCCTTTTTGTTTTCGCTTTTGAAGCGGATTTGGGAGCAGACGTACCAGCTCCCCGGGGCAGCTCCGCACAGCCCTGCCTATGTTGCAGATAGATGGCTTGTGTAGTAACGCACATTAAAAGTGACCAAGACCGATGGTCTTCAGGCCTGCTAATGCAATAAGGCTCAGGAGCAAGACACGATAAGCCTCCACACAATTAGGTTTCCTTCTCTCTAAGGAGAACAGCAGTCTGCCTCCTCTGCGTTTTCCAAGGCTCCCTTTCACCACAAAGCCTTGGTCAGCTCCTACATAAACCCTTTGGAAACCACACAGCTTCCCAAAAGGTCAAGGATGAGTTTGGGGCAAACCAAGTTTTGAGTTTAGCAGTTTGAGGAAGATTGTGTTCCAGACTCATCAGATGTCACCCCAAAGCTTCCACGGCAGAGGATTCTGCTGCAGATGAAGCGCTGCTTCATCCCACCCCGAACTGGAGCATCACACCCACATTGGAGCACACACAGCATGAAACACAGAGCTCCCACACAGCCCAACGAGCTCCAGCGAGGGAACACCCCTGTTTTAGGGCTCAGCAGTACAACAGCATCCATAGTTCTATACTCCTATGAAGACAGGCTGAGAGAATTGAGGCTGTTCAGCTTGGAGAAGAGAAGACTCCGGGGAGATCTTATAGCAGTTCTCCAGTATCTGAAGGGCACCAACAAGAAAGCTGGAGAGGGACTTTTTACAAGGGCGTGTGGTGATAGGACGAGGGGGAATGGCTTCAAACAGGAAGAGCGTAGCTTTAGAATAGATATTAGGAAGAAATTTTTCACTATGGAGGTGGTGAGGCACTGGAACAGGTTGCCCAGAGAAGCTGTGGATGCCCCATCCCTGGAGGTGTTCAAGGCCAGGTTGGATGGGGCTTTGAGTCAACCTGGTCTAGTGGGAGGTGTCCCTGCCCATGACAGGGGGCATTAAGCTGCAGATGCCAGAAGAGAGACTGCTTTGGAAAAAAAAACCCAACAAAACAAACCACACCACCACCTTCTGCCTCTCCGTTTTGGCAGGTAGACAGACATTAATCCCTCATTTCATGCTCTTGCCTGCCAGAGTCACATTAGGGTTTGCACACAAGCCCAGGGCCGCTCCCCTCCAGGCGTAACCACAATTACCAAATTATCTTAGCAGCAATGAGCACACCTGCCCTCATGAGATGCTGCTGGCTATCTCTGCCCGACCTGTGGTCGGGGCACAAAACCTTGAGGCCACCACAGTTTGAGACTGGTGAAGCTCTTAACCCCACTGCTCCTCCCCACGCTCTGCAGATGTGCAGAAGAGATGGAGTCCCCAGAGGTGTGTTTCCACAGCAGCTCCTCCATCCTCGCCCTGCCTCCTAGCCTGAGTGATGCTCCTGCCACCAAGCTGTAACCCATTCAGGAGCTGATCAAAGGGAAAACTAACCCTACAAAAAAACCACCCTACTACATGTCTTTCATCTCATTTATCCACAGGAGCACTAAGGAGGGGTCATAAAGTAGAATCATAGAATTGTTGAGGTTGGAAGGGACCTTTAAGATCATCAAGTCCAACCATTATCCCAACCTGACAAAAACCACTTCTAAAACCATGTCCCCAGGTACCTTGTCTACCCTTTTTCTAAAAACCTCCAGGCATGGCGAATCCACCACCTCCCTGGGCAGCCTATTCCAATGTTGGAGTTCCAATGTTGTTCCAAGTAGCATCTAGAGTCACCCTGTAGACCTGCAAGTGCCATCGCTGCAGCTGGGTTTTCTTATTTAGGGTAGTAGTAGAGAAGAGAGCGACACTAGGCTTCAGGAAGAATATCCACTGCTGGGTTGTTTCCATGCACTTGCTTCCCTTCATTAGGTGACCATTCTATAGAAAAGATTATGGTTATGTGTGGGCTTGTTTAGTCAATGTGCTGACTCTTAAAAAAAAAAAACAAGTAATTTTACTGATAGGCATCTTCCAACACTAACCATAAATGAGTATCTGACTCCATTTGAGGACAAGCCTGCAATGACCCAAGACGTCCCAATATATACTGCCAACATGCCCACTGGTTATATTCACATGGGGATGCTTTAGAGCTGGAGCACATGGTCCAGTTCTCCACGGCACAGGGCTTTCCAGCAAGGTTCTGATCCCTCTTCAACACCCTCACCAACTTGCTTTGGAGCAGACCAAGCTCAAGCCTAGCCCTGGTCCTAGAGCAATCAAGCTGCAAGCCAAGGAATCCCTACGAATCGCCAACCAAGATGATCTCAGCTCCCAATGTGGTGACAACTGTGCATCCCAAAAGCTGAGCAACCGAGACCCCCAAATCCCAACACTCCCCATCTTTCCAGCATAATCCTTCAAGTCCCCACTCTGCTTTCGATCCTGAGCCATTTTCAGTATGTTCTCTTCTACCTGCAGTCAAGCCTCAGCTCCATCTCGCCTGCAAACAGCTTTTGCAGAACAGTTTTATTTCTCTGATTATTTAACCAGAGGCTTCCTGGCTTCCACCTCACCACCTACTGCAATAATGTGCAATTACCAGACTTGAAGAAAAATAAAAGGGAAGCGGCATCTCATGCCAGGCCAGAGCTGCCAAGATCTATTCTTCAGTCTTTCAACTCAAAAAAAAAACCCTAAAAAAAAAATTTCACCAAACTCCCTTCCTGCCTCTTGGCACATCACTTCAGGCAGCTTCTTCTATCACAGGAGGTTTTGCCCAAAACCATAACATTTTACAGAGTCTTTGCCTTTCATCCTGTGGTACTCAATGGGTGAAAGTCAAAGGCAACACTACCAGCAATGTCTGCAAGACGACTGCAAGCCCATCTTCACGTTTGGCATAGGCTGATGCCAAATTCAGCATTTCCAAGATGTTCAAGAGACAGGCTTTGATTCTCCATTTTTATTACAAGTTCAATTCCTTGCCTCTGGAAACAGCTGAAGAAAGGAAATGGGTATTTGCTAAAATGAAGGGACTGTTTAGAAGAAAACGTTTCCAGCATGTTGGCTGTTGTTGATCTTCTAAAAGAAAGTAGTCCTACAAGGCTAAAACCACAGAGCGCTATCAGCCCAGTACCCACATCGTTCAGGCACCACACTGATAATTTCTTTGGAAATCTTTGGCAAACTGCTTTTCCCCTTTGGATTCCCATCGGCAGGGCTAGAAAGCAAGATCCAGCCAAAGCAGCAAGAGGTCCAGCTTCTCCAACCACAGCTGCACCGTTGGTGCTGCTCTACCTCCACGATCCCACGCAGACAAGACCTGGGGGCTTTGGGGAGAGCTCCTGCGGTGGGGACACACATGAGGACAGACGTGGAGGTAGGTTGGCTGCTAACTCAGGCCATCAGTCATCGTAAGTTCTTCCCAGACCCCTGAACCGTTTAATCCAGTGAGAATCATCGGCATTTGCCATCCTGGCTGGAACACATCCATGTTAAGGACACGGGTCTTGTTTTTACACCAGTCTCCCAAGCTACTGCTAATTTTAGGTTTGAGCTGTTATTTAAGGCACGTATTATGACCAGAGCGAGCACGGGGCACAGACACCAGCTCACAGGAAGATGAGGACAAGTGAACTGCCCCATGACAACAACTGCTGTCCAGGATTGCACATGTATCTCAACTACTTAAGCAATTCAGTATATCGAGCACCATCGGGAACCGGGCAAGAGTTTGAGCCACTGCCTCCACCCTAAGATCCTCCTCTTTTGGGCAGAAGCCCAATCACAGCGAGATGTCTTTGCTCCAGCACTGAGCAGCGCTGGTGCCACCCTGATTGTGCTTCACCCAGAACTGACGGGCTTAAAGAAGTCTGTAATAAAAATTGACAATAAAATCCTCCAAAGGGGCAAAGCCTTGGATGCCAGCTGTGCTCCCGTCAGCACAGGAGGCGCATGGGGTGCCGGCGCAAGGGCAGCCACCCAAGCACAGCTCCTCCGAGCAGAGGCTGCAGCACCTACGTCAGACCCGGTCTTCCCTTTCAAAGGTTAAAGCTGTTTACTGAAAGGATTAGGTGGGAGGAGATGGCAAACTAGGAGGAAGCAGGGGGAGACTGTGCGCAACAGCTACGTACATAGGCTTCGCCCTGGCCATAAACACGCCCCAACTCCTTGTTGGCATGGCCAGCCAACATATAGGTGGGGACGTCATATGGATGTTGGCATACCACCAGCACCAGACCCCAGAACTTCACCCCCAGCCCCAGAAGACGATTTAAACCTAATTGCTTGCCCTCCACATCCCTAATGCAACCACAAATCAGGCTGGCACCTGAAGATCCGGGGAGCAGCTGTGGTCCTTGCATCTATGGAGGCTTTTCTCTGGCTGCCTACCATGGAGGGATCTGCGCTAGCAGCATGGGAGGGGAAAGATTTCCACTCTGCAACAGCCTGAAGTTTGTTCCTGGCTATATTCACCCTTGTCTGAAACGCTGCTTCAGGATGAAGCATGATTTGGGTACGAATACTGCCGAAGCAGCAGAAAGCTAAGCCATGATGCTGCAGCTCTGCAGTACATCTCAGCTGTACAGCCAGTTATTAAATAAAAGGTCAGTTCCTCTACGGCACTACATCTTCTCTTGTTTCAAGTAAACAGTCTTAAGAGCCAGACGTTTCAATAGGAAAACCAAACAGGGATTTATACATCACTGCGGAGGAGAACAATTTCCATATCTGACATGACAGAGCAACACCACCAAGTAAGAACTAATGAGCAAGGCCCGGCCAGCTAACGCAACGTGATTGAGGCAACACCAGAGCTGCACTAAAAGCAAGACAAAGCATTAATTGGTTTACGCTCCTCTGTCTGCCTTCACTGCACAAAGTTCAACTGAGGACACTCAGTAGCAAGAGGAAGTCACGAAGCCACCCATGCCAACAGAGAACCAGCGTTGACTACTAAAAGAATGACGGGGAGGGATGTGCAAAACCACCCAGCCAGGAGCCCAGAGTAACAGGGCAATTCACCTCCAGACCTGAGCAGCTTGATCAGATACTGGGCCAGTTTATCACCTAAGTGTGGTTTTTGCTGTTACAACCAGCTTATTTCCCAAGACAAGAGGAAAACTTAGCAAGTACCTTGTAAATTTGATGCACTAGCTGAATTCAGCTGTTAAAGGATGCCAGAGAAGACCAGAACAACTCATCTTGGGAAGCACAGGATGACCCATGAATGATGCTGTCCCCCAAAGGATGACAAGATCTGGGAGGTGGGGTGATACCTAAGTGGGCTAACATAGCCTCATTGCTCACCACGCATCACCTTCGCTTACCTGCATGGTTTCTTTAACCCAAATCACGCTTGGTGACCAAACGCACAGCACAGCTCACAACAGCAGCTCTAACGTGGCCTCCAGGAGAAGGGGCAGCCGAAGCACAGGGTCTGAAACACCAGGTTCGAAACCAGAGCCGCATCTGCTCAGAGCAACTTGGTCTGGTCCCTGAACTCCATCACTCCCCACCCTGTTCAAATTCAGCCCCCTGCTCTGAGATAGCAACACTCTCTGCTCCAAAAAATAGGAAAGTGAGAAATTCAATCAACTGGTAATTAAGGCCACGGCGAAAAAAGTTGCCACAAGTTCGTAACAACCAGCTGCTTTTGGCCAATGAACCATGGACAAAGCCATACAGTATTTCTGGTAGCGCCTACAAATAAAGATGTTTAATAACGTTCTGTAGCCCCATTGCAGATCACTCACCAAGGACCACGCTTTGGGTACCACAGATTTTTAGGGACAACGGAGCACAGGGGTTACTGGAAAAAGTTATCACCAAGGGAAAAAAGCTCAAGAAACCACACCCCAAGGATTCAAAAGAGTTAAAAGGGAACTGATAAGTAGCACAAACACAAGAGAAGGCACAAAACTAATTCCAGCAAGACCTTACTGGTTCTATAAATGCATTAACAAAGGCAAACAAAGCGTAGGTCTATTAATCAGCAGGAAGGAGAAGAGAGTACATGACAGAAGACGCCCTACTCAAAGCCTTCTTTGCTTTGTAGTTAAGCACTCAAGGATGACTTTCATCAAGGACTGATCACTCTTAAACCTTCCAATCTTTTTTCAATCCATTCTTTGTTTGGTTCCCCCTTGTTAAATGTGCTTTTCTAAAGGTTAACTGTGAAGAGGTGTTTAAGGTTGAGCAACCTCAACCCAAAGTAAGGGCTCGTCAATGCTGTCTGTCTGCACAGGACAAGGCGGGGGGGTCAAAATTGCCACCATAGCTTTGCAGAGGAAGAACCATGTATCCTACTAGGGAGATGACAGCTGTGCGGCACTTGCATTCGTGCCACCATTAATTTATCATTGATTTTTACAAATTTCAATTTCACAACCACAATAGGTCATCTTTAAAGTCCCATCAAAAAGCTGACAGCAAGTCATCCACCAAAAGAACAGAAAACACTACAAAGCAGAGCCTCCTGGAAGACCTCATGGCACTCATGTAGCTGTACGCCTCCACCACACAGCCTTTAAGGAGGACCTTCCTGGCTCCAGCACGGGTGAAAGGCTGGGGACACAAGCCAGCAGTCAGGATTCAGGGCTAAGAACCTGAAATTGAGGCACTGCCAAGAGGCAGAGGATGACTCAGCCTTCCAGAAACAGACAGGGTAAGGGGAAAAAGGATGACATGAAAGACAACTAGACTCACATCTGAGTGACCGACAAAATAAGGAGAGAGTGAAATAGAAGAGTGGAAATGGAAGGGAGGGGGGAAATAAAAAAGAAAAAAAAAGAGAAGCCTTAATTCAAGAGCCTTCTACCAAGGATGGGTGGGAAGGAGGAGAGGAGCTGGGGCAAGCAAATAACATTCCCTCCATTAACTGTTCCTTCAGGAGCAGGGACACACCGTGGCAACAGGGATGGGAAGAAGCCAAGGATGGAGAAAAATCTGAGGAACTCATGCATGGGCTTTGTCCTTGCTACAAGAGCCAGCAAGTCAGAAAAGCAATCGGTCACCGGACATGGGGTTGGCCCCTCCAAAACACCTCATGGGATGGCACAGAAGATGCTACCCCCCACAGCCCCTGGTCACTACTGCTCACCGTGCCCGTTGCAGTAATAGATCCACTTCTCCCTGTTCTGCGTGGGGGTGGTGGACTTTTTCATAATAGCTTTTTCCACAATGGCACTGGGATCTTGCCTGGGTCCCTTCTTCAGAGTCCGTGAGCTCTTCCTGACGCTGCAGACGACAATAACCACCAGGACCAGCAGCAGGAAGAGGACAATCATCCACGGCAAGTGTTCATTGATGTCGAAGTGCTGGTGGACGTTCTGCGGACCTCGCCGGGGTGGCCTGTATGGGACGTTGGACTTCTCGCCCCCCGCCATCTCCAGCGACGGCTGCTTCTCCAGCGCTTGGCTGGTCTGTTTGTGCCGGTAGCTCTGTGCCTGGCCAGCAGTGCTGGAGCCCACGAAGGTCCCACCAGTGCCGTCCGTCTCGTTGGCCGAGGTTTCGTTGTAGTAGCCTGCTGGTCCCACTGTGCCACTGGACGTGCGTGGCACAGGAGAGGGGACAAAATCAGGAACTGACGAGTTCAGACCTGTGAAAGGAGAAGAGAGCTCAGTGTCACAGCACCGGAGACGGGATACGGCATCATGTCACAGTCCAAGACCTGCCCGAGCATCTGCTTGGCCAGCCCACAGAAACCCAATGCCAGGCAGTGAGAAAGGGAAGAGGTGAAGTTGAGGTTTGGCTCTGGGAACAGAGGGTACGGTTACAGAGGTAAGTTCCAGCTAAAACTGACCCTTGTTGGTTAAGGCTAGTGGCAGTTTGTTTAAAAAAAAAAAAAAGAAACAAAACCCAAGTGATTAAAGGCACGTTGTCAATCTGTGTTTGTCCCACATTCAGTACTTCTCAGAAAACCTACAACTTTGAGGTTTCTTAGGTTTATGAACATGGTTTTCACTCCAAATGTGGAAAATGTGGTATTTGGGCTGGAAACACATGAAAAATTGGAGGCTTAGTATCTCTCTACCGGGTTTTGTTCAGGAACCACAAAAATTTTTATCAGCACTGCAAGCAGCTGTGGATACATCAAGTACAAAATACGTTTCCAAAGCAACAAAAGCAACCCAACTTCCCCCTAAGAGCTACTTTCCATCTCTACTGAGTTTTCTTATCAACCAACAGGTCTCAGGTCCCAGCCAGCTGCATGACCAAAGTCTGGTGAGAAGAAGCAGGGAGGGATTTTGTGGCAAAAACTAGAGCTTACTTTGGAAACTCAGCTTTTGAAGATCATGTGTCATCCCAGTTGAGCCAGAGAGAGGGTGTAATTCACCTGTAACCTAATTTTGCCTCTGACTCGGTTACCCAAAACACTGACCAGGATACAAATAGGAAAAATGCTTTAACTTCTACCTAATTGTCTACAGTTGATTTCAAAGTTCAGGGAACACCCTGCCATCCTCTCCCAATGACACACCAACATCATATCAAGCTTTGAGACCTAACAAAGGAGAAGCACTGGGAGTCTACCACTGTCAACACTTCCCTGCTATTGTATTCACCAACTCAGGTGTTCAGGCCATCAAAAGTTGCATTTTTTTTAATTAAAATGCCCTATCCGAGACACTGGAAGGAGGATGCTTCCCAGAGAATGTTAAGCACCACCTCAAACAGGGTCCTACAGCACCACTGCAACCAGCCACGGCTCAAGCATCTCCCTAAAGACTGCGATGATACATCATTTTCAATTAAATGAGAGAATGGGGAATTCAACCTGGTTCTCCCCACCAGTGATAACTAATAGAAGTGTTAAAGAAAAAATCTACAGCACAGCCTAGGCTCCTGGAGGGCTGCTTCGGCGATGGATCCCATTCAGGCCAACACGCTGGCTCAGCACAGGGCAAAATGCAGCAGGAAAAGCAAGGGCAGGAAAGCAGTGAAGCCATCAGGGAAGCAGTCTGGCGGAGCAAAGCTCCTCTCCTGCCAGGGTCTTCCTGCTGCACTCCGCTCAGGTTTGCCGCAAACACAAAGACTTGTGCCAGCACAACACACAGGTGGAAAAAAGAGGCTGGGGAACACGATGCCCTTTCAGACCAAACAGCAGGACAGCCAGGAGCCCAATCATGACTGCAGTCTCACTGGAAATGTTATTAAATGTGGTTTAACACAACTGAGGGCAACCTGGAGCTGCCTTCTGGCCACGAAGCCAAAGCACCATCCATGCTTTAGACCAGGCTGCCCTTTAACAGCCTAAAGCCAGCCTCGACCGAGGCAGGAGCGCAATCGCGTGACCAAAACCACGTCTGTGTTTCAGTGGTGGACATTACCTTTGGGAAGATGAGCGGTTGGTGGAACTTCATAGGGCTCTTCACCCACTTCAGTGCTTGACGAAGTCAAAGACGTATTCGGAAGAGACGCTGGAGAACCACAGACGTTGTCGCTCTCCTTCGTCCCTGGTTTGATGACCACCATGTTTTTCCCAAAGCAGTCAGTGTATGTTTTGCACTTCATCACACTAGAAGGCACATCAGAAAAGGTACCACGAGGGCACGGCTTGCACCTAACGTCTTCCGTCTCAGTTCCTTTCTTGCGGACGCCCCAGCCGACCGGGCACACCGTGTAAGGGACGCAGGTATCGTTCGTCTGAAACGTACCAGACAGGCAAGTGCACTCGCGGTCAGTCAAGGCAGTACAATGAGTTTTCTCAATCATTGGCAGTTCACAGGGTTTTCTGCAAGGGTGGCACCGCTCTATGCCATTCTCATGCTTAGTAAAGGTCCCATCTGGACAAGGGCTGCACTCTCTTAAGGTACTCTTCGTACAATGTTTAGACACATAGGTTCCCGCAGGACATTTGTCACAGATCAGCTCTTTGTTGGTGGCACGGTCGAGGTGGCGGTACTTGCCAGGGGAGAGGCTGATGGCATTCTGCTCGGAGGTCAGCTTCGACTGACCATCAGCTGTGCCAAGGAGCATGAGCAGCTGGAAGACAGACGGGAAGGATTAGTCAACAACAGCACGTGAGCCGGAGCCCTCTCTGCCGGCGATCCCTTGCAGGATCGCAAAGCACATCCCGGAGCCACGGGACCACAGAGATGTTTCTACATGCAAGGGAAGGAGCTCAGCGAGGTCAGGATGGAAGACAACCGGCGCAGACGGCAGCACAGTCTCTGGACACATCGCCAGCTACGATTAGAATTCCTTAAATTTGACACCATGCTTCTCGGTGAGACTAAGCATCATTTACACTGTAACCCTGCCAGGGCGGTAAATACTGCTAATTGTGTTTCAGCAGTACGTGCTACCTGGCCACCCCAGGAGAATTCGGACCAGCTTTGCCTTTCAAGGCTGAGAGGCTCCAGCACGAGCCAGGCGCTTGCCGAGAAGACAGAAAACACACGCAGGTGGCAGCTCTGACCTGTAAAACCTTCCGCCTCTGTATTTATTCATCTGCACTTGTTCAAATAGTTACCTTTCTAAATAACGCAAACCGGGATGCAATCCGGGCTAGCCGGAGTTACCGGACTATTTCTCAGCCCCTCTGCCCTTCCAGGAGTTTTTATGACCCCGAGCAAGCGTAGGGTTTGGTGAGACCACAAGGGATGTTCTGCTTCGAGCCTCCAACCACATCTGAACCCACTTTAAACCAGAAGCATTCGCAACAGGAAAGAAAACCCAATGCTATTTTTAAGCCCTTTGAGGAGCTCTGCTGTAACTCAGTTCCTCATTGCATCAGACACAGGTAAAAGGTCTCCAGTTTTTAGACAGTGAACGGCACCCAGCTGGGCTTGACTAGATGGCGGCTACAAATCTGTTTATCTCTACCTATTTCCAATCCCAGGGCCTTATTCCCATAAATCATAGAATCATAGAACGGTTTAGGTTGGAAGGGACCTTAAAGATCATCGAGTTCCACCCCCCTGACATGGGCAGGGACACCTCCCACTAGACCAGGTTGCCCCATCCAGCCTGGCCTTGAACACCTCCAGGGATGGGGCATCCAGAACTTCTCTGGGTAACCTGGGCCAGCATCTCAGCACCCTCAGAGTGGAAAATTTCTTCCTGATATCTAGTCTAAATTTACCCTCTTCTAGTTTAAAGCCATTCCCCCTCATCCTATTCCTTTGCACCGAGGCTGCTCCACCTCCAAGAGAAGCTCCATCTCCCAAGCAAGACCCTCCACTTCCTCCAGAAGACCTCTGGTCCACGGATTTTACATCAGTTATGCCAGCAGAGATAAGACACCAAGAACAAAACGTGTATCAAAAGAAAGGCTGACACAGCCTCATACAGCATGCAAAGCAATAGAAAAAAAAAAAACATTTTCAAACCACCGCAGGCTGAGTGAGGAGGGAGAGAGAGGAACGAGCCAACGCTACCTTGAACTTCCAAAGGTGCTTTCCTACACTGATGGTAAAAAGACCAGAGACCCTAACGCTTTTCAACAGCGCAGCCAGGCACGTAAATCACTTGGCTACGTTATACAAGCCCTCGCCTCTCGCTCTGCTACCTATTCTGGGCTATCAGCCAGCCAGAATATATTCAGAAGGATGGGGTGGGGGGGGGTGTGGAAAAGCCTCCCAACAACATGACTCTGCAGAAGGCACATCGCAGCAGAGCCGCAAGCCGCGCCGCGTCATTTTTGGTGCAGTCTCTCGCTTCCTGGAAACACACAGCACATTTCTCTTTCACCTGCTAAATAATTTACGGCTCACGATTTGTACAAAACACTTTTTTTTTTTAATCCCCCCCCCCCCCCCNCCCCCCCCCCCCCGAAGCAGCAATTACAGAGCAGGCAGAAGCAGGCAAGCCCGCAGGAGTTGACAAGGATCCTGCAGTGGCCAGGCTAATTACGGCATGTCAAATTAAAACAAAAAGCGGGGCTGCCCCGGCAGGCAGCAAAGGCTCACAGGGTGCATTTTATTTTTTTCCCCCTCCCTTAAGACATGATTTCACAAAGCGCTTAGCTGGCTCTAAGGAAACCTGCCCGCCCGTAATCTTCATGACGCAACCCCGAATTAGCAAACCAGACACAGCAGGATCCGTGCTCCCGAGGTTGCGTGGGGGGTCACCTGCGTTACTCATCCTCCTCCCCGTGCCGGCGCCGGGGCAGGCAGCGGCTCTCTTGCCTCTACAGGGATGATGAGCCGCATTGCCGCCAGCTCTGGTCCCGATTTCTCCCTCTGCATCAAGCCGGACTTCAGGAAACCCACCGACCACCCCACTACGAGCACGCACCATGGGTCCCATCCTGCTCTCCCTTTTCCTCCCATATCCAGCATCTTTCCATCACTCCTTCGGGTAACTAAAGTCAGTGGGACCCGCACTACCATAACAGCGCCAGGTTTGGGTTTTGTTTGTTTAAACCCTATCTCAAGCAAAGCAGCACTGGTGCCCATAAACATCTCCAGATCTTCAGCAGCACACACGCTTCCAAGCTTAGGGACAACAGCAAGTCCTGGTGGGGGAAGGCTAAGCAGCACTGATTATCCGCTATTTATTCAGATGGGTGTTTCTGGTCCCTGAAAACATCCAGCTGCTCAGGTTTCGTGGCTGGCACCAGGCAGATCTCTGAAAGAGAAGGCCAGGAGCAGGAGGACATCTTCAACGAAAAGGGGTAAAAGGGGTGTCTGCTGGTTTGGTCCCTCATCCTCAGGAGCGCCCAGCAGCACGCAAAACCAGACCTTTCTGGCTGATACACCCAGTCTCAACGGCAAAAGCAACAGAATAATGAAGTGAGCTCGGCTTAGCCACTGGATTTCAGTCCATTACTCCACTACCAAAGGAAGTGTATAGGGTAACAAAAGCAAAACATAGAGAAAAGGAATCGGTGCAAGACAACACGAAAGAGCAGATCTGGTTTCAAGCAGTTTTGGTGCCACTCTCTGTGCCCAATGCCGGAGCAGCTCTCGACACTGAAGCCAAAAGGGTCAAGCGGGACGGGGCCCCCACGGTCCCCAAGAGCATCCCCAGCTCCGCATCGACACCCGGTACCGCATGGGCAAAGGCGCTTCCCGGCCACCTTCACCTACTCCCACACGCAGAGGTTTTATGGTACGATGAAAGCGGTATCAGGCTGGGGAACGCTCTCATTTTCACCTCCCCACATCAGGGAAACAGCTCAGACAAGGGAACCTTTGTGCTCGGCTGCAAACAAACCCTCTAGCCAGCAGGACCCCACAGCTGACATGGGTACGACCCACCTTACCACCATCCAGCTTGATGATTCCATCTCCATGGTCACACCTATGCTGTGCCTCCATCACCCTCAAATAACTGCATGCTGCAGCAGACACCCAATGGGCAATTTGCACAGTAATCAGCTTTTAGGGGGCCACAAGCTTCCTGGGCATGTGCGTGGGGACGTGGCAGGGACACAGCAGCTCAGTCAGGACCCAAACGCACTCGGTGAGCCAACGCGCCAGCAGAAAGTTGGTGGCTCAACAGGCATTTGTGTCCTGAAACGGGGTGACACCTCGAGACAGTCAACATCTCGGGTTGCGTACAGGAATGCCCCACCAACAGCCCTGCAGGGAGGCTGCGATAAACCTAAAAAAATAATAAAAAGAATATAAAACAAGACAAAAGCCAGAAAAACACAGAGCATGACCCCGGTAGAAAAGAGCAGGAGCAGAGAGCTGTAAGTGAGCAAGGACCGACAGAGTGATACTCTGGGAACAGTTTCTGAGCCAAATCAGCCAAATTTGGTAGAAATGGCAGTTGGCTCCATGGCGATGCCTTGGCACAGGTTGGGAACGGGCTGCACAGCCCACCGCCCTTCCCGAAGGTCAGCTGCACCCTCCGCCAACCAACACCGGGAAGTCGCTTGCGACATTAAAGGAGAGGAAAAAAAAGAAAAAAATTCTAAAACAAACCCAGAAAGACAAATAAACCAGTCTGGAAGTTTTACGGTCACTTTGAAGACAGGAGGAGCCCATCTCCTGCCCCGCACGCTCTAAAAAGGATCAAATTACTCCAAAAAAAGTTGCCTGTGAGGAGAGTATCGAAGAGCAAAGCAAGTTTCTGCTTCTTGCAGCACGACCAGCTATTGCAGCTGGCTTGGGGTTTGTGAAACAGAGAGTCCAGGGCTCAGCAGTCCCTTTATTACGTCTCGAGAGCAAAACGCAGGCAGCCGAGCGTACCAAAACAGCAGCACCGACCGGCCGGCACATCTGGTCCCCATGAAGGAAAACCCAGCAGCTATTCCCGCAGGCAGCGCCGCAAGCATCCCCGGCGGCCACGGTTTTGCGCCAAGCAGATGAAATCCCCCCCCTGCCCCGGGGCTCCCCAAAGCCCCGAGTCGAAGCAAGGCAATATCGTGCCGGTTCGAGGCGAGGGCATCGGGGGAGATGGTGGGGACTACCTTGCAGCAGCCAGCGGGCATCCAAAGCCCGTGCCAAGCAAGGGAAACCATGGCCAACACCGGCCTTACGCAATGGCTAGCGCTCGAAAACCAAGCAGCCAGGCAGATTTGGGTTTGCTGCACCAGCAGTTAGTGATCTGAACCTGCCGCCATGGGGCTGGAAGGACATTAACTCCTTGCGGGGACAAAGGGAGCTGCCCGAAATTTTGAAGATGAAGATGTTAGACAGAGAGACCCTGGCCGGTGGCCGAGGGAACATCCTGCCAGCTCAGGAGCAAAGGGGAATTTTGTCTCGCAGCTCGTTTGCTCATCCGACCAGCGCACGCAGAGGTTTGAGCACACGCGTGCACAAGAAACATACATTTGCTCAGAGTCTCAGCTTCATTTCGCAAAATTATTGGTGTATTTCCCCACATCTTTATATCACTCCTTCCTCCCACCCCACCTTCCCTCTATACCCGCCATTCCCCACTGACCTCCAGGATCCCAGCTGGAGCTCTGTATCTCAGGCTCCCCATCTGCATCTCATCTTCTAGATGTGCAGCAGCACTCGCTCCTCCCAGTGGGAAATGGGCGCTCTCGGGAGCACCCAGTGCAGGGACCCCCCCGGCTGCTCCGCCGCCGCGCAGAGTCACCCTCCGCCTTCAGAGCAACGAGGCCGTTTCCCAGCTAATGCTCTCCCAGCTTTAGATTATTTTTTTGTTTACTCGGATTCCTGTCGAGCCAGCACCGGCGTGCTGAGATCCACCTTGAGTTCAAGAGCAAGTGCGCTCCTCGGTTACACAACCCAACCGCAGCAGCTGCGGCGTGTGCCTGACACACCGAATTACCGTCTCTTCCCCCCCCCAAAAAAAAAAAAAAAAGATGGGATGGAGCCCTGAAGGGCTGATCGGAATGGGCCCTCCCTGGGAAAGTAAACCTGGAGGTGAACCCGATGGAAAACATAAGCGTTAGGTCTGGGCTGCTGCCTGCAATTGGTGGTGGTGAGTTTTTGCTGCCTGCCTGAAGGGCGGCGAGAAAAGCAACTGGGGGGGATGGATGGACCGATGGATGGATGGACCGATGGACGGACTGATGGATGGACGGACCCCAGCCCGGTGCCCAGCTTCGAGATCGGGGCAGGAGGGTGAAGGAAGGACCCTCTCAGCCCTCCAGGCACGGCACAGCCCTGGACGGAGCCCTGCGGGGTGAGGGATGCCGCCCTTCGCCCGCCTGCGGTACAACGGGGACACCGCGGACGGAGCAGGGGACACCGGTGCCCGCCGTGCGGGGGCTGGGACAGGCGGCACCCCCCGGGGGGGACACACACCGGGGAGCACCGTGCACCCCACGGCGCTGCGGGGGCAGCAGGACACCCAAATACACGCATAACCC
>RSEF01000003.1:119221269-119258927 GCA_003993805.1 Himantopus leucocephalus
AAGCATTGGAACAGGCTGCCCAGGGCAGTGGTTGAATCACCATCCCTGGTGGTATCTAAAAGACGTGTGTAGACGTGGTGCTGAGGGACATGGTTTAGTTGTGGACTTGACAGTGTTATGTTAATGGTTGGACTCAATGATCTTACAGGTCTTTTCCAACCTAAATGACTATGATTCTAAGGGGGCTTTGGTTCTGTACTATGTTTTAATCTAACAATAAAATGTTTTTATTAAGTGTTTACATTAGCTGTTCCTTTGTGGCTATGACTGTGTAGCTCAGGCAGAAGCAGGTGGTCTGTGGCGGAGCAGTAGTTGGGTGCTGAGCGGTGCCAGGCCGGTGTGTGCTTTACAGGCACTTTGTACCCTTGAAACTGCACTTCAGAGGCATTCTGTCTGTGAAGACCTGTTTGCAGGCTGGGGACTCGTGATGCGATACTACTGGAATGGGAGTGTTCTTTGGGACCAACATCTTAATGCGAGTTAATCGATGCTTAATGACAGCTGTGTAATGTTCAAGGGAAAAAGGGATATATTTTTTTCCTTGTACTAATGTGCACCCTGATTTACAAGATGTTCAGTATTGATTGTTTCTAACAAGGCTTTGCTCAGAGAAAGGAAAGAAAAGTCTGGCTGGGATTTTTTCTTTTTTTTTTTTTTTTTTTTAAATTGTGGGAATAATTGAAGTAGCGTAAAGCAAGAGTTATTTGATTTGAGCAGTCCCAAACAGCTCAGTGGCTGTCTCCTTGGAGGTCAAGTTTCTTGAGTTTAATGGTGTCTGGTGAGATGAGTTTACAAATGGGTCTGTGTTGGTCTTAATTCCTGAATTCTGAAATCAGTGGGACTGAACAGTAGTTTGAAGTAATTCTATTTTCTGTCAGTAACCAGCAACTCAGGCTTTTCAGCTCCTTACACCCCCAGGGGTTATATTTAATTGCTCAATGCTTTCACAGTCAGAGTCTTGAGCATCTGCTAGTTCTTTCCTCACTCCCAGGAAACAGTAAATGCCCCATTCATTGAGCTGTGGTCTTTCAAACATGCAACCTGGCCTTTTCTCACGAATGAAATTTCTAGCTATCCTTTTAGATATCTAAGAGGGATATAACTAAATGCAGCTTGCTCAGTTGAGGAGAGGTGAAAAACTGAAGCCAAGAGTCTGTGTAACCATAGGATTATCAAAACTCCTCAAATTTATGGTTGAGGGAAGAGGCTTTAATCTTTATTGCAATTCCCAGGTATGCATATGCTGGGAGGAACTTAACTGAAAGGCTAAAAGATGTGGAGGTATTTTGAATTTGGTTTATAAAAACTGTCTATTTTCACATGACTGTCTCATAGAATTCTGCACATGGAAATAGTTTGCCCATGAATACTGGTTTGTAGGTTTTAGCAAAGTTGATTGTGACTTAAAAAATAAAAAAAGTCTTAAAAGCTCCTAACACCTAAATTGAGTTCTACTCTGAACTTCATTTTTTGGGGGATGTATAAATGTCCCTTAAAACTGAAAGATTAAAAGAATCTTAAATACTTGTTATCTACCAGTGATTAATCTCAACCACCCACATATGATTTGACCATTTAACTCATTTAAAATAGGTTTTAAGCGTTACCAGGTTAAAAAGCTATTTGAATACATTTGCAAGAAACTCTTTTCGGGTATTTTTGGTAATGCAGTTCGAGCATTAGAAAAATTTCACTTTGGTGCCTTGAGAGGCATCACTCTACTACTGAAACACGCTGTTTTTTCCTGTGGCTGTTGAACCGTGGTAAGACTCATTACGGACCTTCATTGATTATGGCTTTCAGCAGCTATAGCTGCGCAAATGACAAGCATTTAAATGTTGGACTAAGAACACGTCTTTAGGAAATGCGTAAGCAATGTTTCATAAAACTAATGGAAAACATAATACTGATGTTACCAGACTGTAGACCCTGAGTGATAATTGAAATAGCAAGAAATATTAGGGAATCTAATGACTTAGTTGCCAGCGTATTCAATGCAATACTGGTGTCAATTGAAATGGTCTTATGTTAAATACAAAGCTAGAACAAATGCGAGGTATTACAGCTACAACAACGTTCCTAGAAAAGCTGTTTAGCAAGAGCAGTGCACATAGCTGTGTTACTTCCACTTTTTTTTGCTCAGAAGAGCAAATAAATAATTTCACATACTAAAACAAGTTTTTCTTTTTGTACTTTCAGAGTCTGTTTTCAGTGGTCCTACCTCACCTGTGGTCTCTCCAGGAAATGGGAATGAACCTGGATCTGGACCAGCACAGCCAAAGAAAATCCGAGGTATTGGATTTGGAGATATCTTTAAAGAAGGCTCAGTGAAACTTAAGACGAGATTATCCAGTACTGAATCAGAAGATAAAAAGCAAGATAAGGTTTGTAGCAGTTCATATTGTTATTTTTGGGTTTCCTGTAAAAATAATCTAGAAGACGTGGAATCTGAAAACATAATACCTTACAGATGCTGAATACACTGCCCATTTTAAAATTTGTCAATATTGTTCCATAATCATCTCATAAGGCTCTTGCCTGTGTAAGAAAACAAACCCCCTCAAACTTCTTTCATAGTAAGTTATATTTAAAATTGATTCCAAAAGGTCTATTCAAATGTCTTGGTATTTAAAATTATTAGAGAGGGAAAATCAAGCTTATAGAAAAATTGTCGTTTCAAAGCCATGTGGTGTAAGACGTAAGAACTTCTCAAACACACCTCCAGTACAAGGTCTCTTATAGTTTTCTTTGTAACAGAATTTGTATGCAGTCTGGGACAAGACCGTTAAGTCTTCCCATACAAGTTAATCTTAGCCTTTAAAACAAGGAATATTTTGAGGTTTCTTTAGTTTTTGATTTGGGTTATTTTTCCAAATTTTGGTGGATGTTGAGGTTGCTGTTCCAGGTGTCAGCTGTTATTACCAATGTAAAAGTCCTTCAGTGAATGCTCCCAGGCTTTTGGTTTTGGTGATGTCTTAGTTACATATGTTTATGAGTTTCATAAACTGCTGATTGTGTAAGCCTGAAAAATACTGTTCTACAACTTCGCATCATCTTTCATTTTCTTTTCCCCCTTTTTTATGAGTGAGAAAAGGAGCAATTTTTCCTCTACATTGAACTTAAAGTTTAGGAGAGAGCAGATAATGTGGTAACAGTGAAATTGATTTAGTTTGAATTTTAGTTTGAATTTTATTTTGATCTGAACCCGAGAGCGCTCTTATCCCTTGGAAGCGCAACAGCGATGCTCAGTCCTTTATCTTGAATTTACGCATCGTTTATACCAAGAGCTTATGTATGGATTTGCAGCTTTAGATAAATTAAAGGCAGCTGAGATAATCCAGTGTTTCAGTTTTTACTCAGGTGATCAATTCAAGAAAGCTTTAAAAACGTTGCCCAATTTCAATTTTTTGTCTGTTATGGTCATTAATGCTGCTCTGCTAACTGATTTTCTCTCCTCTGCTGCTGTGGAAATAACTAGTGGTGTAGGGCAAAAGGACAGGACAGAGACTTCCTTGAGCGTGTTTTCCCTCTGTAGCAGTGCTAAGAGCAATGCTCACCCACCTATAGACGTGGTGTGTGTCCTCTTTGTTTCTGGTCCAGTCACAACGTAGGATGCTTCAGAAAATGAAAGTTACAAGTGTCACCTTCTGTTTAAGGATTGGGGAATGTTCTCTCTGAAGGAAGATGTTGTTCAGCTTGGAGAAGAGGGGAGACCTTGTTGTGTCCTTTCAGTGTATATAAAGGGGGCTTATAAGGAAGATGGAGAGCAACTTCTTAATGAAGTCTGTAGTGACAGGACAAGGGACAATGGTATTAAACTGAAAGAGGGTAAATTTAGGTTGACATAACAAAGAAATGTTTCACGATGAGGGTGGTGAGGCACTGGAACACGTTGCCCAGGGAAGTTGTGGATGCCCCCATTCCTGGAGGTGTTCAAAGCCAGGTTGGATGGGGCTTTGAGCAACCTAGTCTAGCGAACGATGTCCCTGCCCATGGCAGGATGGTTGGACTAGATGATCATTGAAGGTCCCTTCCAACCCAAACCATTCCATGATTCTATGAAGGCACATTGATTTTTTTTTCCTTGGTTCTCTGAAGGCTTTGTCCCTTGCAGTAGGAATCTCTGGGATCACTACATCTTCACGTTAATGCTGTTAGACTTGGGTTTCAGGACCTTTCAGTTTCCTTTCTTGTCATGAGATTGATCATTCAAAAGCGTGTTTCCCTACTTTCTACCTTGTAACTTGGGAGTATGAAGAGCCTGTCTAAAGTATGTTCAATTAACGTGAAGCCTGCTCAGACATTTTGAATTGTTATTTGACTTTGTATAAACACTAAAATATGTTGTTGCTCTGTTTTGTTAGTTGGCTTGTCTGGAAAGTTGTTGTAGGCTGTTTCTCAGCAAGAGGGGAAATGAAGTGAGAGAACAGTTTTGCATAGCTTAAAGACCATGAAATAAACAGTTGATTTTAGCACTTAATATTCCATTTATGCTTGTTGCCGAAGTCATCCCAAAGGCAGACGGACTTACAGAACAACCTGGAGAGGCCTGGGGAGATAATTCTCATGAAGGTCTCGTGAAAATGGATGGCTTCTGTGGATTTGTGCTCAATTCACTTTGGAGTTAGATGGAGGGATGCTGGAAGGGCGTTCTCAGTCTCTTCAGCCAGTAATGAAAAAAGCTGTCATCAGGAAACTCTAGAGAGGGCTTTTTTTTTCCTTGGGGAATTTGGAGAGTGTTCAGCACAGGGTGGCTGAGCACTGGTGTATCTGAAGTACTCAGGAGTATATACGCTTCTGCAAGAGACAGTGAGATAGGTTTCAGCTGGTCCCAGCATCCTGCCTGGGCTCAGGCTATTTATACCCCGCCTGCCTAAACTTCCTCTCGTATTTCTAATTGCATCTCCATTTAGAAGGGGGAAATGTAGAGAACTATTTCCATGTGGGACTTGTTTAATCTGATAGGTGGGTTATTTTCGTGCTTCCTTCATATAGCATTCTGGCGCGAGTTAAATTGCATATGTACTCTGAGAATGTCCCAAATGACTGTGGCTTCTTCTATGGTATGTCAGAGGTACCAGACACCAGCCCACAGGCATCGTCTGGTTTTAAGGAGAGTAAATCTAGTTTGTTAGACAGTAGAAAGTCTGTGATTTTTTTTTTTTTTTTTAACTGTAAATGAGAATGAACAGAGTAACTAAAGGCAATGGGATTTTTCACGTCGGTAACAGTATTAGGGCTGCTCAGGTAAGCACTGTAAGATTGTATTCTGCGTTTGTAGCTCGTAGGGCTGTGAAGAAGTGGGTGTAACTGAAGCTGTCTGAATCTTCCTGGCAGCTCAGTAAGTCACCTGGGGAAAAAAAAATAATAATATTGGAACAGTTATTTTGGTTAGACGTTAACTCTGGAACTTGTTACCGGTTCCAATGCCTCTGTGGTTCAGGAGAAATCTCTAGTGACATTTGTGTTCTGGTTCTGTTCTGTATGAATGACTAAGAGTGAAGGGAAGCTGGAATGGGCTTTCACATGCTCTTACATTTGCCTGAGTAGTTAAAAAATTGTTTCTTCAGCTGAGATGCTGTACGGCTACTGCATATTCCTGCTTTATTCCAGTGCAAAGTAAACGTGGTCAGTGAGTTACTTTCAGCAGAGCTGTTAAATAACTGCTTCTGTTCTGCGCTGGAGGAGGCAGTTTTCAGCGTAATAGAACAGTAACACTTGGGACTGCTGAAATATGATTGCAAAAGTATATCTGGCAATGTCCTGAGATTTGCTTCCAGTTTGGAAGCTGTGCTGTGTCGTTAATTGGTAGACAAAATTCTTATTGCAGTGGCTGTAACGAAGTAACTACAGTAAGTTAAGTACTTAATAGGAAAGCTCATTGAATTTCTTGGAGGTGGTCATTCGCACCTTCTCAACTACTGAAAACTTGAGTATGTCCTGTCGCTTAATAAAAAATAAAACTCATAATGAATTTTTGTTAACAAAGTTCTTTCATTCATATAGCCATCACCTAACCATCCTCCTGGAACAAAGCTAATCCATTTTCCCAGTACAACAAAACCTGAAAACTCATCAGAAGTAGTAAAATCAGAAGCTGAAAGTAAACCAAAAGGTAAGGATGATGGAAATTTACGTCTCTTACTTGGTACATCTCTTACTCCTTTCTAGAGAAGTATTTGGATGTCAATTTTTTTTGTGTTAAAATCTTAACCTTTTGTGTATACCGGGTTTTTGTGTAAACTGGGTTTTTGTGTAATGTTCTGTACCTTTGAGGAGTTACACAAATGCAAGAGAGTCTGAAGGAGTTTTTGCTTGCGTTTCTGTGGAAAATGAATCAAAAACATTTGTCGGGTTGTCTCCTAGAACAAAATAAGGCCAGGTTATGAAGTTTTATTGCAGCCCCCTTGCATTAATTTGCTACGCTGACATGCTCAAACTGACTTACTTTCTGCCCAGCTTTTAGTGTTCAGCTGGGATGCCGAAAATCTATTGCTGTGGAACAGTCCCCTAACTCAGTTTCTGTCCCTAGATTATAGAAGTTACTTTCTGGGCTCAGGATTTACTGTGGGGTTGCTAGTGTGCTGTCGTAACTGTATGCGAAGTTTCTTGCATCAGAAAGTTGGTGTTTATGTTTGTTGAAGTCTGTTCCCTAGATAATCCGGTTCCATTGTCGTTCTGTTTATAGAAACTTCTTTTTTATTTTTCTTTTTTATTATCTCTAAGAAATTATGACTACATTTAACTACCAAATTGCTTAGTTTTATCTAGAGAGATATTTTTAAGCCCACCCAAAACATCTTGTGGGAGTGCCAACCCCATATAAAGAATTAACTTCAATTATGTGATGTGTAGACAGCTCATTTTGCCTGGTTCCAGAGCAGACGTTTTTTTGACTTCTGTATCGTAATTTCAAGTATATTTTTGTTTCATGCGGAAGTACCTTATTTTAGTGTAAGTGGGCTGTTTTACATGGAATGCATAATTTGCAGAAATAAGAAAACTGCAACAAACAATTGACTTTTTGCCTGCGTCCAGGAGTCTAGCACAGCAGGGCACTGGAAACGGCAGGTTTCTTAGTCAGAGTCCTAGTTTATCTGTACCTATAGAAGTATATAGGGCATCTGTGCCATTTTAGCCATATTTTGGCTTTATTGAATTGGATAGCTATAAATAGCATTACCATGTTTACAGGCAGCCAATACTGTCAAGGAGTGTTTGATATAAAGGCTTGAGAATAGTTAATGCTTAAGCTTTGCCATTGCAAAGCATTTATCAAAAGTTTGCGTACAATGCATTTGATGGAAGTTGATGCTTACTTGCAACTTTGAAAAATCTTTACTAAACTTCAAAATTGGGATAGTTTTGGGATCTTGCTTTTAAACCATTCCAGTGCTATTGCGGTAAGAGCCAACAGCAGTGTGCAGCCCTCAGCATTGTGAAATTTGACTGGTCTAAAACATTGCATAAAAATTAACCCAAGTCTGCCTAAAAAAAGCTGAACATTCAGTACTGAACACTCAGAACATTCAGTGTTTAGCTCTTTTCATAATTTCAGGTGCATCTCATGCTAAAAGCATAGAAATTGGACTAATCCAGTAGCCATGCTGAGTCCCTGCTCCCCAGGGAAATGAATACATCAGAGAGGAATTTAAATATAGTGGTAATAAATGCTGTAGGAGAATATCAGTAGGTAATACCTATAGACACCATTTAAGAACTTTTCATGACCTTTGGAAGAAAGCTTGGTTTTCTTTCTTAGTGTTTCTATTTTAATATAGAGCATATTATGATTTATGTATATCATCCTCAGTTTTGAGAGAGCAAGTTTAAAATAAACTGTGTTCAGTATGGTAGCAAATAAACAGAGATCTCTAAAATGTTTAGACTAGTGTGGCTTATTTTGGTGTGGCTCTGCTATTTCTGGGAAGCTTGTTTTGGCCTCTGGTGCAAGTATGTAAAAATATTTTGTTTAAAAAAAATAAAATAATCACAATTTGACCCCTCTTTCCCCCCATTATTTTAGAATACAACATCTGTGATTCCTGCTAGTGTGTTGTTAGTCCTCGGTCTTTGGAAAAGATCCAGTTTTAAACTACCTTTTATTAAAAATATTTACTGAAGTTCAGATTTACTGTTTTGTAAATGCCATCTTAGATTTAAATGCTGGAAAGTTAAACTGGACTCTTTCTTCATCTTAACTACTGGCAAAATATCTGGCTCACAAAAGAAGATGCTGAAGTGACAAATTGTTCGTCCTCTTGATGTACCAGGCTGGGTTTCTCGGGTGGTGCTGACTGCTGGGGTTCGCAGCCTGGCACCTATGGGAGCTGTGGAAGGCTGCGGGGTGCAATGCTCCCATTTCTCCGGCCTTCCTGGCAGCTGGAGCAGAGCAAAAGGTTCCCCTTGCTGGCACGCTTTTTTGTCTGTTGTGGGATTTAGTGTATGTGAGGAGGGGAGAAGTGCTTGAAGGAGGAGGAGAGAAAAGAAGGATTGAGTAGTTTGGCTGTACTGGCCAAATCCCCAGGCAGTAAGGAAACGCATGTATTTTTACAGAATCAGGACATGTAGAAATGTATTACATTTGTGTTACACTTACTCATTACTAATGAATAAAATCCCTGAATTTGATAGATATTTGTAGTGTAGCTGTTGGTGGTTTTTTTTCTTTTTTTTTCCAGAGTCAATGTGCTTTTTTTTTTTTTGGACCTCTATTTGAACATTCATCTCTGACATGGTTTTGCTTATGTTTCCATAATTCTTTGCAAACCACAATATAGTTAATCTATAGTTGAGCATTTTTGATTACTGGATAAGGCAGTAAAATAATGTAAGTTATCGTACCTAGGATTATTCATGTATTTACATGATACCTATATAGATATCTATATATACCTATCTCTTAAGCTTGGCATACTTTTCCATTTTAACATAGTGGTTGGCACTGACCAAGGTAGATTTTTATTTAAGAATACCATTTGCTCATTTTTTTAACTAAAGATTTGTATCTTGATTAAACCAAATCCAACAACAACAAAAAGATTCAACTGCAACTAACTCATTTATTTTCTTACCATCCAGCAAAAGGCAGTCATTAAGACTTACAGACCATCCTCCTGATGACTTCATGTTGTGCTGCTCTCTGACTGGGGGTCGATGCAGCTCCCACCTGTGTGTGCTGTCAGTGCCAAATACCTGATAGGTTATGGCAGCACATTAGTCCTTTTTGTTTGCTTCCTCTTCCTTAATCTGTCAGGTACAGAAATCCAGCCTTTTTATCTCCTAAATTATTTTAAATGGGCTGGGCTTAAAAAAAGGTGCCAAAAAATGCTTTGCAATCAAGACTTCTATATTAACGTATTTTGGCCTTTCTCATGTTGGTTTTGCTCTAGCGTGGGAAAGGAAAACAAATCCTCCCGCTTTTTTCACCTGAAATCGTTATCACAATTTTAAATGGATTAGCTATTGAACTGTACCAAGTGGAAAGAAAGGAATTATTCTTTCTACTTCTGTAGAAGAGTCTGTGACTGTCTGAGTTGAACACTCAGATGAGCTCTGGTTTCAGGTGCGTAGCCAAGGAATTCCTTTGCTTCGGTTACTTGATTTCACTGCAGAGTTTCAGCAAATGTGCTGCTTAGGTATTTGAAGTTTCTGTAGTTGTACGCATTAATAAAGGATGTCACCTTGAAGCAATTGCATGTATTTAATTAGGATTGCAGAGTTGAAATTTCGATCAATTTGGAGAAAATATTATATAAACTCTCAATAAAAAGCTTGAAACCATTTTTGTCTGAAGTAGCTCAAAATTGAATGTACAATGCTCTGGGGAGGGTTAGATAGGCTGTTACAAGATGAACTGAGTGGGCTCCTCTCTTCTCCCTCAGAAGTCAGAGTACTTGAATTAAGTTGCTGTTGTGGAAAAAAGTTTTAGCACTTAAACTACTGACTTCACAAAGATTTGTCTCCATTGCTGTGTACATATATAATCTTCTTGTTCTTGTGAGACGAATGACATCGTGAACATTTGTGAAGCAGTGTCAGATAGCTGGTCTAGAAGGGAAGTATGATTATAGTGTTAATTTCTGAGCTCTCCTTTCAGACAGCATGAGTGAGCTGGTATGATGTACGTTACTTCCCGTGGTATGCAAATGTAGTTAATTGTGCTGCTTTGTTTCAGCCAAGGAATATTGCAGGACAATGTTTTCCTATGAAGGCTCAAACGGTGAACTCAGCTTTAAGGAAGGCGAGATCATTCAAATAATCAGTAAGGTAAGATGTTTGGTCTGCTTTAACCATTTATATAGCTTTTGTGGATTTTGTACAGGTAGGTAATGTGTAAAATGTGAAAGCAGGAGAGCGTGTTGGATGAAATACTCCTGTAGACATATTTGTCTCATGTGAGTGTCAGCTCTTTGCTCTACACTCAGTGGAGGTACAGATATCCTTAAGGACCGTTGCAGAGTGGGAAGTTATCTTAGATTCCTCAAAGGCCGGTCGGATCACTATACACCCAGTACCAACTGCCTTTTCAGTGAGGAAATTGGAAAAGCTTTGCAAATAGCCCTTTTACCTTCAGAACTTGTACTTTTTCTCTGGTGATGTATCAGGCTGACCTAGAAGTGGTGGTTGGAAAGTGTTACTGTGTCAAGAGGTGAGAAATCAGATCTGTACGTACTGATTTTGATCTAGGTATTATGAAGAAAACTGAGCAGATGTTTTAAGTAGGAGAATGAAGTCCAGGTGTTAGAGAGATTTGCTATTTCAGAATACCCATACAGAAGTTAATGAAACTGGACTCTGTACTACTTAATTGGAAGTCTGACAGAGGGAGAAATGAAAGAAAACTTTAGCAAACACTTACTTTCAGCACTAATCACCTACTCAGGTCTTTTTCCGGGTGGATTCCTCCTTTAGGTTAGTGTGGGGTGTGATTTTTTTTTTTTTTTTAAATTTATTTTGCATTTTATTTTTTTCCCCTCTCCTTTATCTGTTCCACATCTCAACTGAACTGAGTGCTGAATTAATTGTTCTTGTTGTGTATTGAACTTTGGGATGAACTACTTGGTGCTGCTAACAGTGGCACGTATCAGCAGTAATGCACTTAGACTTGTATGCAGGAGTGGCATCTGCAGTGTTTTGGATCTGACGCACAGGGGAAAGCTGTTATTAATGCTGATAAAATATTCAAATGAAGTCATACTTTCTGTTATGGACAAACTAAGGCCTAGATCCAGTAGGATCATGTAATGGATTTCTGTGCCACTGAATTAGTTATCCATTATTTTTTTTTCTTCCTTATGTCTTAATGTGGTTATTTTTTCACGCATCACCCTTTTCAGACCAGTGGACCTGATCAATCACATCAGAATCACTTTTATTAGAATTGTGTGTTACTCCAATGAGATTGAAGTATTTACTGAATAAGTTGCTGGTCAAGGAAGTTGCGAATATTGAATATTGTGCATTGGGTCATAGCTGGGTTTATGTACTTCCCTTCCCTTTGCAGATCTTATCCTTATACCCTTATCTTATATATGATGTAATATAATTTCATCCTGCTTTTTAGAAAACAAACAAAAAGTGACGAAACCTGATCTGATCTGTAGCTGTTTCCCCTTGCTAAGGTGGCCAAAGTATTCCTCTTATAAACGCAGTATTGCAGGCAAACAATTACTTTATATTGTGGGTAAAAGCAAAAATGTTGTTTTTGTAACTGTATCTGTTCTGGGGCAGAAGTAAATACTGATTGAAACGTCCTGTTGTTTATTTTAGGACACTGGACAGCCAGGCTGGTGGAGAGGAGAACTCAATGGTAAAGAAGGAGTCTTCCCAGATAATTTTGCCGTTCAAATACAAGAGTCTGATAAAGACTTCCCTGTAAGTTCTCACGTGTATTGTTTAGTATCACAAAAAAGTAGTGATGGAAAAGCCAGGAATAAAAGACATCACAGCACATTATGCTTAAAATATTACTACAGTTGTGGTGGCAGTTTTTAACTTTATCTTGAATTAGCTATATCAGAGAAGAAAGATTTAATGTTTGTGTTTAAACTTTTCCTTAAATATTAAACTGAGGCATGCTTTTTGAGTTTAACTGTAATTAATGAGGATAATTAGGTCATATAGAAAAGGATATGGTTCTGATAACATGGTGTTATGTGTAACTGATTATTGAATTCAACTCGTACTGTTTTGAAAGGAGATAAGCAGTCGGTCTCTTCCATCTGTAGTTCTGTAAGTAACTATAGTTGCAAAATGCTGAACGATCCCTGTGGGACCAACTGGGATTTTTTCCATATTAAGACTTGCCAGAAGGTTGCAATGTGTGAAGGATAACCTTTGGGTGAGATCTAGAAATATTTTTTTTTTTTCACCATCTCCCATGCTAACTTGTAAAAATTCATGTTTTCATGTTGTACTCCTTGGTCTTGTAATTTTGGTTCTTATTTTGTAATTTTTTTAAATTTTTTTTTGAGACTCGTGTGATGTTTTGGTTCCGGACAAGTTTGTGTAGCAAAGCTGGTTGTGTTAATTCACAAATGTACACCATCCCTAGATGGGACGGATTCAGGTCCAGATCAGGACATCTAAACGTTGAAGCCTGTATCTCAGCAGAACAGTTTCAGTGTTTCGTAGCAGTTTAGTGCCATTTGGTCTGGAATTGGAGACATTTACAGAGGATTGCTAGATACAACCTGACTGATAGTTATTAACTTAGCATTTAACTTCAGATACCTGTCACACACAGAAAGTCTAATTGCTCCAAGTCGGCGTTTTCTTTTCAAATTTATTCTCAGCTTTGCAAGGACGGCGTAAATGCTGTACCATACGGCTGACTTGACTTGAGGGGTGGGTGGGTAGTATCGCTGTTTTGCAATACAGAATTTCTCCCGTAAGAGAGGGGAAGAAAATTATTCTTTTCCCATAAACAATGTTTCCTGTAGACAGACCCTTTATTCTGATTAGTGTAGCGTCTCTAAGTACAGGGATTCACCTTGCGCTGAGCAGCCTTGAAATTCAAGGTGTTGGATGGCTGATTATTGTCATCAGCTATTTGCTATCAATTTGATAAAAACACAGACCAGAATCATAGAATGGCAAGTTGATGCTGAGCTCTCGGTGTAATTGTTTTTGATGGATACCGTATTTGCTTTTTTGCGAAAGAAAGAAAATACAGTCTTGTTACTTAAGTTCTCCAGCTTTTGTGTTCTCTGAAACACGAGAAAGAAATTTAATATGGGGTTTCATGCTTGCTTAATTACATTTCACTTGTCAGAATAAAATCTTTCAGCATTAAGAGCTTATTCAATAGCGGTAGGGGCACAGAAGTGAAATCCATCTGTAGCAACTGTTTCAGAAATACCCACTGCAAGGCATTTTTGGAGGGGCTGTATTAGGCTAAGCCCATATGGTTTCAAAAGTGTATAAAGAACAAGTGTTTTTTGTAGGCTCGTGTGATTGTTTTGTCAGTGAGTCTCGTCCTTAGCACAGCCATGAAGAGGCCTCATCTAGAGCATTTTCATGAATGATATTCTGAGGGTGAGGCGGCTTGAGATGTCTGTCCTGAGAGATGCCACTACTCCTTCAGCAGGAGAGAGGTTCAAATTCAATTTTACCAGTCTAAGGAAAGTGATGAGTGACTGCATTTTAAAATAGAGTTATTTTCAATGTACAAACCATGGCACCATACTGCTTCATAAATTTTTAATGGCTGGAGTAGTTCGTGCACCTTTCCCCACTTAAATATAGAGTGATAAGGAAGCTCAAAACAGTGGTTTTCACATAACTGCAGTGTTTATGTTGCAATTTAGAAGTCAATTAATTGAAATAGTTCTTATGAGATTTAGTTTAGAACCTTTTTTTTTGTTGTTGTTTTAATCAGTGAAAGCGACCATTTTTGGTTCAAAAATTTACCTGTTTCTTTAAATTTGCATTGTACTAACCCAAATTGAGGTTTACATACTGAAATGAAAATGAGTGTGATCAGAGCAATTCTTTGGACTAGAAAAGATGCAGTTATTAATTTTTAGTTCTTCATACCTCTGCAGCTTATGCGTGTTGCTGAAGCACTGATCTGAGATTTGAAGAATCCTGCATTTTGTTCCTGTTTTTGAAACAGGTTTTCTGGGAGATATTAGAGGAATTACTCCAGTTCTCTGTGTTTCCTGTCTGTGAACTGATTGCCTCCTTTGTGAAATACTTTGAAATCAGTTAGTAAACAAGCCAGACATTACAGTATGCAAAACAAAACACAAATAAATCTGTCTCTGATAGAGAATATCTGTTTGTTTATTTATTTGACTTTTTTTTTAAATTGCATTTTGCAGAAGCCAAAGAAACCTCCACCTCCAGTTAAAACTCCAGGTACGTAGCGTATGCGTGGTGGTACATGTCTGGGGAAAAACTAAATTTCAGACACAGTGTATGACTTCAAGAGAAAACTCAGAAGTACCTTTGTATTTCCTCGTAGCGCAGCTACCCGTGGTCACAGTGTGAGGTTACTTTTTACACTTTATGTATTACGCTGCTGCTATATATTTTTCAAAATTATGCTGGAGCCTACTTTGGAAACAGTTTAATGCAGGCCTACGGTTTGCTGGACTCAAAGGAGTGTTTATAAATGGTGTTACATTCCTTGCAAAGGAGAAAATATAAACACAAATTGGTGTATGTCATATTTTTAGTTAGTGACGAAGATAATTAAAGCTCTTTGAGAAATGTCAAAAATGGTTTGTTTTTCCATTCAGCTCCAAAGCCTGAATTGCCAACTGGAGAGAAGAAATTTTCTTCTCTGAGGCCTGAAGAAAAAGGTGAGACCAGTTTTCTTCATAGTGAATTTCAGACTACGCTCTTGTAAACGAGTTATAGTTTTTAGCTTGGCTGCTCTGGGCCGATAGGTTCCTGTTCTCTTGATACCATCTACTGAAGTTCTCTTGTCTTGCGGAAATGTGTTTAGAGTGATTAGAACAACTATTACACTTTCATGAAATGTGTATTTCTTTTTTTTTTTGCATTGCATTCTGAAAAATGTTTGTTGCGCCGCATAATAATATAGTTAGTGCTTAATACATTTTAGTATAGTTCTGTGACAGTAACTGAAGTTTTGAATAGTAACTTAGTAGAGATGAAAGCGTTTTTGTGCTGCTCTTGAATGTTTTGGCCAAAATCAGTCTCTGATGGAAAAAGAAAAGAAATACACGCAACCGTTACAACACTCCTTAGACAGATGTTACAGTCACAGTGCTCAGAAACTGAGATTTCTTGTCCAGTTAATTCTTCCTATATTCCATGTTTTCCAGTTCCACAGAATTTGGAGATGTTTACCAATTTATTCTTAAAGGGCACCTTTTTCAGAGGAAAAGCTACTGTTACCATAGGATAGTATTTCATATGTGAAACACTTGCCAAGTCAAACCGTTAAACTGTTTTGATTGTGTTAAAAGTCAGAAGGTTAAACAAGTGTGCTGGTTGGGTCTTAAAGAAGAAATTCTGAGGTTACTGCAGCTTATCCGTATTACAACAACATACTCTGCTCTGGGAATAGTGAACTGTGGCTGACCGTGGCTAAGCAGCATTTCCACAAGTGATGCTCGATGGGTTTCTTTGGGCAGTGTTTATAACCCACATTTTAAACAAAGCACGTTCTCAGGTGTTTCACATGAAGAATACTTGTTAAAATCAGCTATGTTTCCTCCGCATGAGAACGAACAAATTATTTTTATCTGTTGGAACAGTATCTTCAGGTGTGAATTGAGATCAGCTGTATGATTCTGGAAATTTTGATCACTTGGCTTTTTATAAGTTTAATTTTAGACTGGTTGTGTTTGTACTATGGTGCTAACCTTTGCATAGTTGAGTTCAGCTTTTTGTGGTGGAATATTGGAAGTGACACCATCCAAAATGCTTAGGAACATGTGAGCTTCTGAAGAAAGTAAGTGGAGAATTGTCCTTTACCATGGTACAGGAAATGGTGGAGGAAAAGTTTGTCTTGTATTCAGCTGAAGGTCAGGTCTTAAAGTTACTTATTTAGATAGCAGTAGTGTTCTACTGGAAGAAATGCCCTTTTATCAGTGTAGTTTTACTTGTGGAAAAATAACCACGTTGATACTAGTGATTAAATTCATTAAGTATGAATTGTACAGCAATTAGTTTTCAAACGAAAATATTAATCGAGCAGCTCTAACTACAAGCTATCAAACCATGTAATTTTTAATGCCTATTGGGAGACTAATAAATCTACCTTTTACTTGTGATCAAAAATTGATCAAATACAGAAATACTTATAGGACTGTTGCTTTTATATTTATAGCGAAGGACACTTAGTGCTGTCACGTATACAGTTTTGTCCAGTGTAAATGTTTTCAGATTAGTATTTTTATTTCCATTACTAAACTGCTCATTTTTAGTCAACCCTTATCTTTTTCACTGTGGATCAAAAGCCAAAAAAGAGGCGTGCCATTTGGTCCAGCAGAATTGTCTGATTTCTGTCCTCATGGTGAATCTTGACCTTTGGTATTAACTTTCTCCACTTAGCTGTGGACGGATTTTATATTCAGATTTTGAGTGGGAGGAATTGAAGGGAAAACTGACAGATGGTAATTCAGGAATACTATTTGATGACAGCATTTTTTGTGCCCTGTTGATGAACTCACATGTTCTTAAAAACAAAAGGCTTAGTTCTCAACTTGTGTTCAGCATAGCTAAAATCAAGGTAGTTGATCGTCAGTAATGTTAACTGCTGTTGGGCGTTTGACATTTAAATCTTGCACGTAGGATGAGTAGGCAGAAGTGGCTGGCACTGTTAACAGGCTGTTCTACACAGGACACTCAGCACCACCCTGTGGCAAAATCCTTCCACTACTTCAGGATTTTATTTTTTTTAAACTCAATACTGAGAGACTGGAAGGCGATGCCAACCAGTTTAAGGGTTTTTTTGTTCATATCTCCTCCTAATGTTCATGTGTCCCAAAGCAGGAAGGCAGTTCCGCCCCAGATACTGCTTTTTTGCAGAACTATCTCTATGATCTGTTTATTTCCAAGTATTCCTGTGAAAGCAAATGGGTGTTTTCCCGTTTTATGGTTGGAGGGCTGACACTCAGCGGCTGCAGGAGTTGTCCAGAGGAAGTCAGTCATAGACCCGGCAGTTCAGGCACTCACCTGGGATGGAGCTGAAGTAAATTTCCAACCCTACCCCCAAATCCATAGCGTATGTGAACATTTTACATTAGACCAAGACTCGCTTAAAAGCGAAGTCAGGGGAGGGGAGGATGGGGAGAATCAAAGCTGAAGGTCAGTCTCTTCATCCCAGTTTACTGATTTACTGCCCCGTAAGGACTGTAACTCCTTACTGTAACCTAACAATAAGCTTACAAATCGCGTTCCTGACTGAGCTGTAGCATAGTTTTACAAGGAAAAGTAGAAGGTGTGCTCTGGATATCCCACAGGGTGTGATTAGGGAACGTGGGTTGAAGACTATTCAACTAACATTTCTGAAGCAGCTTGAATTTTTCAGTGTCCCATATATTAAATGTCAACTCCTCTGAACAGTATTCAATGAGGTCTTACAGTCACTGAACAACTATTTTAACTCTCTTTTTGTTTGATTATCCATGCTTAATTTGTATCTTGAATTTGTAGTAAGATAGACTTTATCTAAAATAAATTCGGTTATTCGGATGTTCATTCCCCCCCCCCCCCCCCCCNTTCCATAGATAAATTATGCTGTTTGTGTACATGGAAGAAGTCTAGTTACAACAAAATAAAAAAACCAAACCCTGCTTTTTCAAGAGGAGATAAAGTAAATTCATAGAAAAGGGAAAGCAGCAGTACAGAGAGATTCTTGCTTCTTAGCTATCATTCGCAGTGCAGTAGTGTGGATTGATAACTTCCTACTGTTTCATGTCAGCAGAACGACTTTTTGCTTACTTTAACATGAAGTTTTTCAAGTTCAGGTAAGTAGTTTGTGTGTTTTGATAAGGTATCACTTAAGACACTGGCGTATCTCTATCTCACTTTGATCTTCAAAGAAAGTATTTCTGACAGCCGTTGCTTTCTAATTGATTAGTGTTGTAACAATTCTAGACAACACGGGTTTTTAAAATGTTATGGTGACTTATTTTGTCAGATGAAAAAGGAGCTTTGGATCAGAAGCCTTTGAAGCCACAGGCTCCTCAAGTACCTCCCAAGAAGCCTATTCCTCCAAGCAAGACTAACAGCTTACTGAGAGCAGGGCTTCTGCACCCAAAACGTCCAGATAAACCTGTCTTGCCATCATCTGTATCCAAGTCAGTATAGCGTAAATCGTATACACCAAATGTATTTTATTTGCTTTGTTGTTCTATCTTCCTTCATGGATGAGGTGGGAAGAAACGTGTGTTTTAAACGGTGAAAAGGATGCAAGGATAAGTTTTGCCCTACACCTACCAGTGTCTTGGTTCTCCAAGTTTTTTGAATGTGAACATAGAACTTTCTAATTCTTTAAGAGATTGACTCCATCTCAGAGTAAATATTACACCATAACTAACTGGGGGCAGATGAAGTTACAAATTTGTGGGCTGCTTTGCTTTAACCCGTAATGAAGAAGTTGTAGCTACAGCAGCAATGCGGTGTAAAAGAACCTGTGAACGTGGCACTTGAGAATTAATGTTGGATTGGAAAAAACCAGAAGATTTGAACTGCATCGGCGTTCAATGTTTCAGCACTTTCTATAGAGTAGGATAGATGGAAAGGAAGAGTTGAGCACAGTTGGTACCTGTGCTAAAGGTACTCAGTGTAGCTCACGTGTTCTTGTGGGGAAGAAAGCGCATACTACAGAACCGCATCCAGTCTCTATGCTCTGTCTTGAGTATTCTCAGTGGAATTACTGGACAAATAGAGAGGCTAATAGCAAGTAATTGCTCGTTTTTTCATTTAGATCCACTTCTGATTTTTTTTTTCTGATGACTTTGAGACAATTATATATGGCGTTTCACACAGATTAATTTTGCATCAATAGAATCCCACACGCAGTTTCCCTTTCTGTCTCCATCAAAGTATTTGCTGGATCCTTACCCAAAACTGTAAATAAACTGCTGTTGGGTAACCGTCCCTTTGGGATGTTTAGTTTACCTGAAAGAACCATGAGAAAGTGAGGTCCTGATGAACTTGACCTTGCACAAATAAAAGAGCAGACAGCTGCTACGTCAAAGAGCTTGCACCTTAAATACCTGCAAAGGTACAGGGTGGCAGCAAGCATTTGTTGAGCTTTATCTTTTTTTTTTTTTTACAGCAGGTCCTCTATAGCTGAACCAAAAGGAAGAATATCTAAAGGGAGAAAACAGTGAGGAGGAGGGCAGTGGGCAGAGGGAGTGTGGGTAAGGGACACGCTGTGGAGGGTTGACTCCAACAGAGCACAATCTAGGCAGAGCTGCCTTTGATGCCACCGTGCACAGCCCTGGGAACACTGGATGTCTGACTGAAGAGTTAGACCATTGCTACGGTACTTCTGTTTAGGTTTTCAGTATATAAATGAGTTATATCACGTGGTATTTTGGAGAGTTTCCCAAGATTTTTTTTAATTTTTTTTTTTTAAACCACAAGTTATGTTCCCCTTCCCCATTTTAGGAAATAATTATGAATATAACAGGATATACGTGTGCGGTTAAATAGAGGTCTATAGTAAACTGTGGTTCTTTAATAATTGAAAACTTAAAGTCTTAGGGGTTTTTAAATATGTTTAAATGTCTGAAAGTTTAACATTGCTCGAGGAATATAGGGCTGCTATCTCTTTTTCTACTGCAATAAAACTTCCAAATAAAGTATTTGGGAGATGAGTTAATGACAGGGACACATTGAAACTTTATTTTTATGCTGTGGCATAAATGATGGCAAGAATTATAAAGGAAAATGTTCTCTGGTCTTTTTTTTTTTCCTGGGTTTCTTTTTTTTGGTTGGTTGGTTGTGTTGGTGGCGGGGTTTTTTTGTCCCTGAATGATGTGACCAGACATGCAAAGAATACATGGTAGATTAGAAGCCATATATACAAGGTACTGTTATTCCATACCCAGAAGGAAATAACCTGTTCTTGGCAACTTTTTTCTTTACAGGAAGATTTTGATGTCAAGGAGTCTGAGTATGTTTGTGAATATTTCAAGAGATATTACTGAAGGTGCTATTCAGCTCTCTTGCCTTCTGTTGCACTGGAGTGTAATAGTTTAGATTTAAGTGCCAAAATGTGCCCTGTAGTAAAAGTTTTGGATTATTTTTGCAAGGTGATTGTATAAGTTTGACAATTCTGAAAGAGCTGGAACAGAAGAATTGGCTTTTATAGGACTAGAATTGCTCTCTGAAAGACTTGATTTTAAGTAAAGCTTTAGAAAATTATAAAATCTACTGTAATTTTTCCATTTGCTTCTAATCTTGGTATGTTTCAGTGGTAAGGTACTTAATCTCTTGACTAGGTACGTCTTGTCTTTTTTTTTCTTACCACAGATCTAATGGAGAAGTTGTTTCTCTTCGACCAAAATCTGAAGTTGAGCCAGTAGCAAAACCAAAGTTAGACTCTGAACCATTACCACTTAGACCAAAATCGGTAGAGGTAGATTCACTTGTGGTAAAGAGCTCTAAAGATTCAGGTAAGAAAAGAATAAAACACTCTTTTGGGTCTTTCTGTTTGGATTGCAGTGTTTTACAAGGTTAGAATAAGCTTTTTAAGTCATTTACTCAAAATGCCACAAAGTGCAATTATGCCTGTTCAGTGGAAAGTCTTATTTTTTCAGAACTGCTGAAGGTGGCTGAAGGTAAGAGTCGGCAAACGATGAACAGATGTCAGTAGGCTGTTTGGAGGCAGTTGATGAGCTCGGTGTTGTAATAGATGAGAGGAAGGGAGAAATGTAGGTAACGGTTTGTTCTTCTAATTTGAAAGCATGGGTTTTTTTGCTGTCACTTTTATCTTGCGTTTTTATGAAATTGTTTTGCTTATTGACTGGTTCTGTTTGTTCTGCTCTTGCATTTCAGATAACTTTTGCTTTTCTAGCTAACTTGCATATTTTTAGTAATGCCATTACCTTCAGCGTTCTGTGATTAAGTTCATAGCTATTCTAGGTTATGACTTTATCATACCTTAAATTTGGGGCAGCATGGAGCATTGTACATCTCAGTTTCATGCTTTTGGCTTTGCTTAATCCACCTTGAGCCAAACCTGGCAGCTCTTTAAATCTGAATTTGTCCAGTAAAAACCTTGATGCTAGTTAAAGCACCCGCATTGATGATCAGGCTCTCTGAGCTATTATATAGTTAAATTTTGTCCTTTACTTGGCAGCACAACTGATTTCAGTCCTCTGTGTGCCTCTTGGGCAGACACCATCTGCTGTGGGCATATTTTTTTTAAATACTTTTTTTTTTTTTTTTTGTACGACTAACCGCTGCAGAAAAAGCTTTAGCAAGTTGTACTTGCAGTGTTTGGTTTGCATTATCTCAAATGCAACCTTTCATCTCAGAAAAGGTTTGAGTAAGAATACATTTTGAAATTGTAGTATAACTTGATTTTTTTCCTTTGAGGCCAATTATGATATCCAGGTTGTAGAATAGTTGGTCCTAAAGTGTAATAAATTCATCTGCAAGATAAAAATAACACATTAAAAAGCTGAAGCAGTTTATGAATAGAAAAGAGTACTCCTGATTTTTTTTCCATTAATGATTTTAGAATGTGCTTTTAAGCTTAAATGCTTTGTAGAAGGGAAGATTAGTTCATGTATGTTTTTAATACAGAAGTTATGTTTATCTGAACCACAAAAAGTTGGACTTCACTAGGTACTAAAATAGCCTGGAAATATTACAAATACTATCAGTGTTACTTGTAAATACCGTAAAGTATTTATAAGTTCTTTTTTTATTCCGCAGCAAAATATATGCATACGCTGTGATATGCCTTGTTTTAAAGATTTTGAATTGGCAGTTTAATTATTGCCTCTATTTAAAAATGGATTTTGAGTGAGGGTACAGAAGAAACGCTTTCGGGTCAAAGTAAGCTGAGAGATGAAAGAGTGATGCAAAACCTAGCCTTAAAAATATAAGCCTTGTGCTACTGCTCAGATGGTTTTCTGTAGATTGTGTTAGATGTGTTACTGTATACTGTTACCATTTATCCCCAGGAAAAAAATCCCCTTGAAAACAGATGGAACTTCTTTAGGTGCAGTTGTCATGATATCTTTAATAACCAGAGTGCCAACATAGTAGCTGTGATATTAGGTATTCTCATATATATATATAAAAAACCTAATTTAATACAGATTTTTAAAAGAAATAGCTATTAATTCCTATTTTCTGACCTAAGATTTCACAGACTCGTAGAGAAATTTGAGTTTTTAATACCTACGTAGGGCAGGGGGTGGGAGTGGGGAAGGAGCAAGCGTGTGAGGTCTGTTCGGTGGTCCTTGTTTGGTGCAGAGCAAGCGAAGGGACTCAGGCAGTCCGTGCGGGGAGGCAGCGCTGACAGGGTCAAGGAGCTGCTATTTGGGGAAAGTTTTGGAAGTTCTCCATTGTGTGAAATTGCCTTTGTTTAAAACTATCTGTGTACGTCACTGGTAGTTTTACTGCTTTTGTGAAAGAGGACTAGTTCAAACTTCTGCCAGTAAAATGTAATGAATCTCATGCTTTATGTCCCTGTATGCATTCTGCTGCTGAAGACAATACTCCATGCAGCGGGTAATGCTATCTAAAGCTCCAAAGTTCTTAAGATTGTTTAATCTTACAAGAACTAGATTAGATACTAAAACATGGGAAAAAATGTATGGCTAGGGTTGCCAACTCTGTTACCAGGGTCTCTTTTTTTTTTTTTTTTTNGATTGAGATCCCAAAGTGAATGAATTTTTAGAAAACCAATTTCTTTAAGTACGGGTTTATTTTTTTGCAACTCCATTTGACCATGAAGTGTGGTGTAGGTTCACCTATTTTCATTTTAGCCGAAGGAAACGCTTTAAATATTCTATGTCTATAGGAAAGAACAACTCAGCCCAGACCAAAATTAGGCCCCCAACCATCAGATGAGGACAAATAACTCAAAACCATTCAGAAACATTGATCATGTTGAAATACCTCCTCTTAGAGCTTTATTTGAAAAATTGCATAAATGTTTCTCTGTTTGGTTAGAATTAAAGTGCTGTAAAAGACTAAAGCTGTAATACTAGCATGCTGACCATGTAAAGCAATTCTGTTTCTTCTACAAATGTTTCTTTTTCCTGCTTTGTGAAATAATTTTTTTGTTCAGAATCTTTTTCTAGACATTCCTCTCCTTGACTTTTCTTTCCAGATTTTGTTTCCTATCCTGTTTGCCATGTTTCCCTTCTTACGTGTCAGGAAATTACCCTACCCTTCTCCATTTTGGTAAGATAACAATCTATAAGGAAATCCAAATGCTTTATGCCATACGCATAGCCTCTTCTTAACGTCATAAGCGTAATTTTCAGTTGCGGTTATTGATACTAAAATTTTTGAGTTTCAATTTAAAATGCTTTTTTGTTTCTTTGAATGCCTGTTTTCCTTAGCTGTTAAACAAGAAGTTACTTTAAATATACTTTTCAGTTAGGAACTTGTTTTTCGGTTTTTGTTTGTTTTTTTTTTTTTAACCTCTGCAAGAAAAACTACAGTCCAGCTATTGATAAGCCAAAAATAGTGTTTCTAGTGAAATGCGTTCAATATCTATAGGACATCTGGTGTATTTAGGTTGAATGGCTTTATTTTTCTGTGACACAAATTAGCCAAAGACTTCATAGTTGCGTATTTAGTATTGTGAGTCTTGTAAAATACCATTTGTGAAAGTCACATATTAGGCACACGCTTAATTGTAGCAAATACTTTACTATTGCACAACTGCAAATTTAAACATTTTAAAGCTTATATCTGTCCCCTAAATTTTTGAGGTGCAATCTGAACAAGATGAGTAACGGGAAAAAGTGCTGCCACTTTCTCTTACGCTGCAGATTAATGAGAGGTCTTGTCTTCTGAAATATTGGATATGTTTCACTTCTGTCACGGGTTTTTAAACCCCAGCCACGTGAGATGCTGGAACCATAATTTCTTTAGACACCCCTTCAGCTTTGCTTCTTTTTGTGAAGGCTTTTTAAGACAAACTGCTGTGAATGCACTTGAAGCGTTCACAAATCTTAACAAAACCTCTCACTTAATTCTATCTGTTAAAGCTCCTCACAGTTCTGTTGTGGATCCATGTTAAGCTTGCAGAAGAAGCATTTCTAACAGTCCGTCCTAAGTAACGGTTTAAGCTTAGCTCATCTTTCTAGAAAAAAAGGTGCTCTCGCTCAGCCTTAAAATCTTTTTTTTGACTCCAGTTATCACCAGATGTACTGAATTGCTCTTTTGGCACCATGATGGGATTTCCTTCAGCAATTACTCACAGGCTGCGTGTAAGAAAATTAATTGATAAATCACTTTATTGATTGAAATGGGTGTAAATTTTGAACTTTCAGTGGGTTTCATCAGTATCTCTATTGGTTTCAGTGGGGCCGAGCTTTCCCCTAAAATAACTAAGAATGCTGTTTAAGAAGAAGAAAAACCAAGCAAAACCCTTAAGCCCACAACAAAACAAATGAACAAAATGACCACCACCAAAGCCACAAACCTTAATTTCGGCCAGCCTGTGTTTTAATTTCTTCCCTATACCAAAGCAACAAAATGGGAAGGTAAAAAGGAAGACTCAAGTACAATCAGAATTGCCTCTGACTGTAATGTGCTGGTAATGTTTTAACGCTGAGCTGTGTTTTAACGCTGTCTCTGGTGTAGCAATTTCCTTTAGAAGCTCTTACAAATAGGAAAAAAAAACCCACCTGGCTTTACTGTCATCCCACCATCTATATTTAAATCATATACAATTCAAGACTGTAGCAGTCTTCATCTTCAAGCATTGTCAAATACTGTGGGGGTGTTTTCAGAAGTACACATTATTCTTAATATCTTCTTAATATGCCTGATGTTTACTTTGTTCGTGGAGACAGGGCTGGCATTACAACCAAAATAGCAACTCAATTTACAATTTTTACTTAAATTTACTGCCAAATGACTTGTCATTTCTGCTGCATGACAAAAGGAGGAACATTTAAAGGCAAAAATGACTGAGATGGGGGAAAAGGCATATATATTCTTTTCCTGCCTTCTTGTTGGCTTTTTAATAATACCTAACTAATGTAAATCGTGATTTACATTTTGGCGTGGGTTAGTGCTCTGGGATTACTGACGATTGAGTAAAGAACATGAAGATATACTCATTGGTCACTGTTGCTTGACTTCTAATAAGTTAAATACTTTATTGGCACAAACTACCACAGAAATACCTTAGTTAGTAATTTCTCCCTCATCCTCTTTTCCGTCAGCCACTTGCCATTCATCACTCTCTTGTTTCTTTCTTCTTTGTTTTCCTTCCCTCCTTTTTTTAATTGCAAATATGATTACATGTTTACCAAAGATTGTCTTTACATTCTCTTTAATAAAATTAAAAAGCAGCAAAACTGATTGGTAACAGTTAGTGTTATAAATACTTGTGTTTCAACAAGGCAACAGATGATGAAGTAGATACGTTCAGGGATGTCCAAAAGATGTGACTATTTCAAGAACTTCAAGGATAGTAACGCAGAGTAGAAGACATTAAAATCAGTTAAAACATTCAGTAGAAAACTTAGTTCCTACAGGTATAAATTAGCTTTGACAATGCATGAGTAAAACTTGGATTAATCAGATGATTTTAAATCATCCAAGCACTGAAGTGGTATGAATGGTCTGGCTCAGTGTTTTTAGGGCTTTTTTTTTTCTTATGTGACCTCTTGCTATAGCTTCAAAATGAAGGAGAAAATATGGGAAGAAGTATCATAGCTCCTGTTTGCTAAATCATGTCATATAAAAATCAGAGGTCACCAAAAAAACCCCCAAAACAAAACCCAAAACCTTGAATGTACCTTTTGGTGCCCACAGTAAATGCTGTGTGGCATTTTAATTAGACATTTAGAGTCTCTAGAATAAGTCTAACAAAATTGTCTTGTAAAATGATGCATAATATCCATTGTCTTAAGTCAATGCTTAAACAAAAACCGTATCTCATTACACGTCTGTTGACAGGTAAGTAGTATGATTTTTAGTGGAGAAATGGTTAAGAAGTCCAGTTGTTAACTAGGCGGAAGTACTTATGTTATTAGATTAGATATATTCTGTTCTTCCCATTCATATGTTTTTTCCTAAGGTTGCCTCTTCCTAGGGGACACAAAGAATTTCTACTGATCTAAGAGAGAGTTTACCTCGAGCTATGAGCATAAAGAGACTAATGAGCAAAGAGATCTATATGATTTAATAAAGTATGAGAACGGAGTTTTGAAATGTTTTATTACAGACTTCATGAAGTAGTGTATTTTCTTTACACAAAGTACTGCATATGAAAAAACTACCCTGCGCAGAAATAGTTGCTTTTTTTTTTTGTCTTAGTCACTAAACTTGGATTTTCATGCTTTTCATGCAAGTTTAGTGACAAGAAAATATCCTCTCTTAAATAGTTGAGTATGGCACCTCTCAAAAAAACAGTCATAAATAGATTTTTCTGCAGATAGTTATTAGGTCTGTTTCATGCTGCTGTGTTACTACAGCACTTCTAATGAGAACTGGAATTTAAATGATAGTTGAATTAACTCCTAATTTTTTTCAAGGGGGAAAATGTGATTTCCCAGATATATCAGTCGTGTAGTTGTTTCCTGTGGCTTACATGTTTTATATGCTGAAAATCTTTGAAACAATAAGAATTCTGATAAATTTTTTTTTTTTTTTTTTTTTTTAAGGAAAAAAGTGATAAAAAAGAACGCAGCAAAACCTTCTGATCTTGATGGTGGTCTGTTTTCATCTCTTTCTAGATCTGTTAAGCTTTGATGATGTAATAGCTACCTCAGATAATCTATCGCACCCTACTGCAAACCGACCCAAGATGCCTGGTAGGAGGCCGCCTTCACGTTTCAATAGCAGTAGTCCTGTGAGTATATTGGGTGTGTTTTCCTTGTAGTGAACTAAGAACTAACTTCCTAGGAAACAGGATTGCACTTAGAAACAGTCTTATGGACTGTTTACCTGGGAGTGAAATGCAAAATGCCGCGGAGGTTCAGTTCCTATAGACTTGGTCTACAGGAATATCCATTCCCAGGAGGGAACGTAAGAGAAACAATGCAACTGCGTTGCAGCTGAAGGAGTCTTTCTGTTCTGTGGAGTATTACTGCAGTAAACAGTCAGGTCTTCTTAGCATCGCCGATGATGAAATAGGTGTTGTGCCTACACGTGACTCTGAAAGTGTCTTTAGTGCCTTACAAGCCTAACAATATATAGTCTTTGGCCACAACAAATTTGTAATTTAATGTTGCTGTAATGTGAGACTTGTGATCTCATGTGCTAAGGTGTGAGGTTGTCAGACCATGAGAACCAGGTGGCGTGGAGTCCTTGAAATTGATTTATATCATGGGATGTTGTGTAGTTCAGTCATGCTAGTTACCATCTACAGTTACTACCTGTGAATGTTTGTGTTTTAGAGAAGCACCTACAGGCTCCCAAAAGCACCAAGGACTTGTTAAGTAATGCAGAGATGCTTGAAAATCCTGCCCAGGATTCCTATGTTTGAGCTGAATGAGTATTGTGGGGAAGGAAAGTTCTGACTGGCAGGGAACCAAAACTATGGTAGCCTAGCAATCTAAGTTTGGGTTTGTTTTGTTTTTTCTTTTGCATCTTTAGAAACATGTGACAGTTTTGGTTTGGTTTTTTTTTTTTTATTTATGTCTTTTTTTTTTTTTNTTATGAACGGCTTACAAGGCAAGTCAAAGTCTGAGTCAAGAAAAAAATTTGAAGGTGCAGAAAGAAGAAGAAAGTGCCAAACCAAAGCCAGCTGAAACAAAAAAGGTATGATACCAAGGAGCTAGAGAAGTACCAGGCAACTAGATATTCTGTTCATCTTGTTCATATTTCCAGTTTAGATTGATGCAACCATTTAAATGCTAATGATTGTATTTAAAAGCGAGTGACCCATGTCATTTTGTATAATGTTCATGGTAGAAATTTTAGTATAAAGTTCATTTGTACTTTAGTATAAAGTCCATCAGTTCTGATGACAACTATAGTATCAGGTAGCATGAAACTCTGGTGGTATTTCCCAAATAAGCTTCATGTCTGCTCAGCCTTTAGTCTCCTGACAGCCAGAACGACTGAGCAGATCAGAAAGGGGCACAAAAGATTATTTATAATGAACCAACGGGCTCCATTATATCACAGGGGTTTTAAAGTGTAGAGAACTGCAGTGTCAGTACTTCTTTTAGTGACTACAGGAACCTCAGGGAAATGCTTAATAAAATGCTCTATAAAATAACTATTTCATATACTACGGTAGTTCATTTGAACTGGACATTGTTTTTTACCTTTTGGGTAGAAAATTAAGGAGATTTGTGCACACGTGGCTCCCACACCAGTACAACCTGTATGCTGTAAGTGGTCAGTTCATAAAGATTTCCTTTCTTAGCTTCTTAGCTTTCTACTGATTTGTATTTTTTTTTTTTTCAGCCATCTGCATTCAGTCTATCAATTCCATCTTCATCTCAGAGACCAAGTTCTGTTCTAGTCAACTTGTTTCCTGGAGACATCCAACCTAAAGGAGAGTCGGATGATGAAAAAATTTCAGTGGAAGAGCTCAGGACTCAGATTAATGATTTGATGGGTTTAGTAGATGCACTGAAGAAAGAACATGGGTAAATATTTTCCTTCTAAATCCACAAAGGGATATATAGTCATCTTCCAAATGTCTTTAATGCTAAACTTCTTAAAAATAAAAAGCTATTCTATATTAAAATATTAATATTAATTCAGAACTTTGTTCTTTAGAAGTTGATCCAACTCAATGTCCTAAGTACGTACAAATTTCATGTTAGAGTAATTTTAGAATTTGTACACATTTTTTCCTTCCTACTTTGCGCTGCTGCATTCATTGCAGCTCTTTGAAAATATTTGTTAAACAGTTCGTACTTTCACTGTAAGGAAAAGTAGATAATTCTTGTGGTATTTAACACATGTGCTGGCCACGTGTAACACGGCACAGAAGTAGTTGCGGTATTGACATGACTGGTAGTAGGGAAAGATACTACTGAGCTTTTCAAACTGGTGCTCGTGGTGGCTCCGTCATCTGTGTGCATGGGGGTAGGGGTGCGTTTGGAGAATGATCTAGAAGGAAAATGTAACTGGTGTTTGAGTAAACAGAGTAAAGACCAATCTGTGTGAAATTTACCTTATTTCTGGTTTATTTCATTTTGGTACTATTTAAATGATCACTAGTGCTAACCAAACTGGCTTTTAGAGTGACCTTGTGAGAGGTTATAAAGCATCAGGATCAGTTGGTCTCCAAAGCAGACTAGTAAATTATGATTTCTGGAGATTAATGAACTAGTTCTTCTGCGACTTGATGATAATTCTTAGCACTTTCTTTCCTTAACTTAGTTATGAAATAAAACATGTTTTAGGAATTTTCTAAAGATTTTCTATTCTCTGTGTAGAAGTTGCCTGGTTGTTGTAGCTTAAATTCAACTCTCCAAGTAAAATAACAATACAAAATCTTAAGTAGCCTACCTAAAATTTTGATTATAAATTAAGGGTAGGTGCATAGTGATAGGCAAGAAGTGTTGAGAGTTGGTGGAAGCTTGTGGTCCAACACATCTGAGTACCAGTTCACTAGTGGGCACGTACTTATATGTAAGTTTTATTTATAAGATATAGCATCAGACAGTTATGTGAATTCCTCTTGTAAAATTTAAACAAGACCTGTGCTTCCGGTTCTTGGTAATGTGAATTTTGTTTCCCCCCTCTGACTTGTATTTCTGATATCTTAACTATTATTAGGAGAGAACTGGAAAAACTAAAGAAGGATTTGGAAGAAGAGAAGCTGTTGCGAAGTAATCTGGAGGTAATGTTGGCAATTTTAAGGGGGGGATGTTCAGAAGTATGTAGGCGGTGTTCTGGAATTGGATGCCACGTGAAAGTCTTCACGAACCTGCTCAACCTTTTTTGTATTGCCGTGTTAGTGTGTGGTTGAATGAGTGGCTCACGAGGCAGTTAGATATATATAGAAGACTGACAGTTCATCTTAGTTCAGCTTTCTTTATCTGGAAAATTATTTTTAATAGTACGTATGGGTGTTGGGATGTGAGTTTAGTTTAGCGTTGCTAGATTCTGCTCTTTGCTAGAAATATGTCCCACTGGACATGTTTCAAGAGAGAATAGCAATACTTTGCTTTTGTAAGATTGAAGGACAAATTTACTTTATGTAACCAATAGAAAAACAGGGCAAAGGTAAACTTTCCTAAATTTTTGATGAACTGTTTAAATATGAAGTGTCTAATTTGCCAAAAAGAACAGAATGCACCTGAAAAATTTCCTTATGAATGAATGCCACTCCTGTCAATTTATTGATGAAGAAGGCCACCTGCATTACTGTATGACGCCATTAAGTAGTTAATAGGATGAGCTCATTGTAGAAAATTATTTCAGTCTGGTACAAAAGGGCATTTTATTTGTGAAATAGTACTTCTTATTGACTACAAAGCTGCTTTCGAAACTTGAGAAGACCTTCTGGTGAGTCTGCTTTTTAATGCGTCTCTAAAGCAATCAATGAAGCTGTCTTAAATACGCACTGGGGATGAAGAGGAAGTAACTTCCATGTATCCTCTAAATCCACTTGAAGAAACACAAATTAATCACGGCATGGTATTTTGCATGAAGGCTGCTTTAGGAAGTTAGTCTGAGGTGATGATGCAGCAGTTCGTGGGGACACATCAAGTGATTCCCCAATCCAGCTTTGACTGCTTTATTCTGAGTCAATTTATCCAATAAGATTCGCTGGAAGTATAGGCAAATTTTTAATGATTTTTAAATTCTTGTTTGTTTAGTAATGTAGTAGTATAAAATCAGCTGTAAATACTGAGCTGTCAAATGCTTCTGTGTTACAATTTTATTTACGTGTGTCTTTGAATTTTGGTGAAAACTCTGAAGAGTTTAGATTATTGCTACTTTAATACTGACTTTCTTTTTAAAATGTCTGTTTTTCCAGCTTGAAATAGAAAAATTGAAGAAAGCAGTGATGTCTACATGAGACAGCTATGGACTCAATGTTTTTAACTCATCAGGAATTCAAAGCTGAACACAAGGAGAACTGACTCTTATTTCATAATAATGGATGCTGGTGTTCTACAGTCTTAAAGAAAAAAATATAGTAAAAAAAGGAATATAGTCTTTTATTCAGAGAGATAAGAAAACAGAAAAGAATAACGGTGTAATTTTTTTGCCAATATAAAAGAGGCCTTATTTCTTACTGTGCTGGAATTGCAGACCTTATTTTTTGGTTTGCTTGAAAATACTACTGAATCTGTATAGAAAGGAGAGGGAATTCTTAATAGATTTTTATTGAATACCTGTAGCTTAATTTTTAAAGAGATCTATACTATAAAGGGTGATCTATCTTTACAACTAATCTGTAAAATAGTCTATTGGGAGGGGTGGAATAACTGTATCGTAATTGTAGTCACTACTTTTCCCCTACATGCAAAAGGGAATATATGATATTTGTATCATTTTGGCAGTCTTACCCAGCGTTATGCTGTTGTGCCTGTCTGCAGCGAGAATATTAATAATATGCTGTTTGTAAGTTATGTAATGAGATAGGAATTTGTTAATGCAACGAAGCAGGTGAAACTCCTATGCATTGTAGTAAGAACGAATGATCTCATCTGGGTAATTGAGCAGAACACTTTGTCACTTGCACTATTGGATTAAAAAGGGATCTAGGACCGAATCATGATGTTATGACAAAATTAACTTTTAAAACCACAAAAGGCAAGAAATACGGAAACAAGACCGGAATCCAGTCTTAACTCAACCGGTTGTGCCTAAAATATTAGAGCATGAAAAAGTAAACCTTAAGTCACAACGCCTGTGCTTCTCTGTATCTAAACCGAAATCGTCAGCCTTTCTAGTGGTTAAATATGCATCTTGGTCTGTTTTTACAATAGTCAGGTTTTGTTTATAACATGTCTCCAAATAAATCCCTTTGAAACTTTGATACTCTCAAAAGGTCTCAATATTTATATATTTATGCCATAAACTTTATCAGTATATTGTATACCTCTAAATTTAATAACATCTTTGTATTTCAATGAGTGATTGGAACAGTTACTTCGACAGCATTGGGCTGGTTTCCAAGACGGCGTCTTTCACATTTTATGGGAAACAGTTGAAATCTTGTGGATTGCCATTATCTCTAACCCCTGAGCTCAACACAGTGCACCAGAATAATATACACCTAATACGCAAAGTGATGAGAGACAATGGTATTTATTGCTGTGTTCATTTAATTAAAGAATTAAAAACCATGCAGCTTTAGAAAGCCAGTCAAATGCATTATTTCTGTTAGTAATCACCTTATCTCCTTTTGGTCTACTGGAATTTAAATGACAAAAACATGCCACGTAGTTTGGCAGCTTCACCAATAGGAGGAGTAATTAAGTTTCTATTCATGGGAATAGCCATAAATATAGTAATTTCGTAGCATGTCACTTGAGCAAGTGACATGGAAGTGTTACTACTTCTTGAGAGTATACTTTTTCCACAGCTGATGCATCATGAAATACATCAAAAAGTCAATTGGAGGATGTTTGTCAGTTGCCGATTTAAATGGTTCGTAAAATTTGATTAATATACTATGCAAGTATTAGGTAATATTTGCAAGTCATATTGCTAATAAGCCGATTCAATATTAGTGCTTTTAACTTTTAATTGCTTGGATGCATCACAAATGAAGACTCGAGCCAGATCTTTGTATTGAGGAATAATGTGCAGCGGTAACGCTTCTCACCAGACACTAAACTCCTACGTGGAATTCGTAGCCTCTGAGTCAGGTGATGAAAAGCAAGAATTGAGCCTAATGGAATAGCCAGTTTTGTTATACAAGCTCTCCACTGTGATTAGAGCACGAAACAAATCTTGGAATGGATTGGTCTACAGAAATTATGTCTGCATGAAAGCTTGTAGCAGACCAACAGAAGAAGACAATCAGTCAAAACCACAAATGAAAGTTGTTCGTTATTTAATGGCCTTTGTTCGCTATAGCAATAAATGACCCAAGTGCAATGACTTGATTGATTTTTAAAAACCCTTCTTTAAAAGTCGCTGCTATGAGTATTTTTAGCCATGAGGAAGTTGCCCTGATATATGTCTGTCTTGTCTTTGGCTAGTGTTACATATGAGCGTGGAGGGGGAGAGGGTAATGGTTTTGAAGACATTCCACAGTCCAAGTTCCCAAAAGCAGTATGCTTCACTGACTTGTTTACCGGTGCTGTAAAATGATGCATGCTATCCAAACTCAGCAAATAAAATAAGTTTAAAAACCCGTTGAAATGTCTCTGCTCAGTTCTGTTCAGGAACATTCCGTATGCCGTTAAATTCTTTGCAGGAGGAGTTCAGGGGGTGGGACCAAGGTGTATTATTATTTATATAGTCCCCCTTTGAGGCTTTCAGGTGTTAATTTACTCAATGGGATGTTCTGGTTCCTGACTGTCAGGATGGCTTAGAATCCAAACTTAGGAAAGTTTACTGGTTTTCTTTGCAAGTGTGACTGGGAATCTTAACTTCTCAGTATCTCTTTATTCCCTCTTATTTTTTTCCCATTGGTCCATATTGAACTGACCTTACTGTGCATCTTCAGAGCCTTTTTTTTAAGGTCGCTATTGCCACTCAGTAACGTGGATAAATGCATGTTTGAGTGACTTCTTAAATATAATAGTGAAGAACTGTCTGGCTGAATGAAAAAGCAAACGAAGAACAGAACAACAGAAGGGCATTTTTAAACTGCAAGGCTCTTACTCAGTCTTCATCACGTTCTCTAAAAAGCTTTTGTTCGCATACGAGGTACAGGTTTCAAAATAAAAATAAATGACAGGTCTACTTGCTTTATTTATTTTTTTAATTTATTTAAACAATCACCATGAAAGTAACATTTTTTTTGTTAATGTTGCTTCAGGGAATGAAGTTTCTGATGCAAACAGAAGGTTGGACTTTTGAGTTGTGTCGCAAAGCATCTGTTGAACTTTTAAGTGAATACCTTGTATTCATTAAAGTCATAAATTAGTAGAAGTCTGTTAACTCTTTCCAAAGGAAATGCTGAAAACACGTTTTTCACAGCTGCCTTACTTTTGGCTGCTGTGAAGGTTGTCAGGGATGTTCCTGATGGCTGACTGTTTGCTTTCTCGGAGCAGCGTCGGAGCAGCTGCTCATGTATCTTGGGTAATTGGATTTTGCAAGAGCTGAAAAGACAAACCCCTCCCTTCTGGGTGCCTGGGCACATACCTCCCAGCTTGAAGAATGCGAACAGCCTCGACCAGCTTGTAAAGCTGGAGACTGCTGCTGGGTTCGGGGGTCTGGAGCACCCTCCTTGCTTGTTGGAAGTCATGGTTTGAGTATCTTTCTAAGGCCCCAGGAGCAGAAGTTGACACCTCTTCCTTCTGGGAGGTGGATGTGCCTGGGTCTGAGGGAGGCGCGCCAGCCTCTGTGTCCTTCAGAGGATTATTGCTTAGGTTGAGGAGGTGTTTGGGAATCGAGGGGTGTTCAGTCTCGCCATCGTAGCACAGGTTCGGGGAGTGTGTAGAAGCCCAACTCCAGGTGACATGGGGAAGAAGCCTTTTAAAAGAGGTGTCCATACCTTGACGTGATCTGGTCTTTGGCCCTTTTCTTCCGATTTAAAATGTTGCTAACCTTTTAACTCATCTCTACCTGGTACTCTATCAGGAGCAAGTCCTTCAACCTTCCCAGGTAGGTCTCGTTGGCTGTGTCTAATTGTGCTTGGCTTAATTCCTACTTGATGCCAATGTGGGATGCAAGGCTGGCTGTATCGAAACAGGGCAGTAACTAATACCTTTAGGCTAAAACTGGAGACCTACCTTGCGGCTGAGGACCGACCGAAGTTGTGGTAGCAGAAAAATCGACATTGTTTTAGGAAACCCTATAAGCTCATGACAAACGCATTGCAGGACTGTGGGGAAAAAAAAAATAAATTTAGCGATCAAAACTCTTTCAAAGCAGCCCTGTGGGTAGAAAGTGTTAGGAACTGCTCTTCTGTTATGGTAAACTACTTGCTGTAAATTGCTGCCTGTTGGAACTCCGGCTATTGGAGGCGAGCCAATATTAAGAGAGCCAAAAGCGAACGTGGCACAAGGCTCAGCAGACAACTCTCACCCCTCGCGATGGGTGCAGCCCATAAAGAAAAGATTATTTCTTCCTCATTGAGCTTTTTAGCTGTGCGAGATCCCGTCAGCAATGTCGTCTTTGATTTATGGAGGGCAACGCGTTAACTTGACCAGATTTTGATCATGAATTTTTTTTTTTTTTGGTCTTTAAAGTTTCGAAGGTCTGTGAAGGACGGCAGAGGAGATGATGTGTCCTCCGCCAGGAGGAAGGGCACGGACCAGGCAGGCGTGATTCATCTGCGCGGACTCCTGGCAAAGGTGGCAATCTGGCAGTTTTGTGGGTGTGTTTGTAACTTGTTTTGTCATTTTGCAGTGCAATACCTTTATTGTCATCTGCAGGTTCCTCAGTGTTAATCCAGTTGGACAGGAAAAGAAGGAGGCTGGTGCCCAGGGTTATTTCTTCATGGAAAAACTCTTAAGTGAAGCAGAGCAGCCGAGCAACGCTGGGTCAGACTGTAAGAGCGAGACTGGGGCACGATGGCAGCAGATGAATGGTTAGACGCTCGCCTGTGATGTCTTGAGGGTCTCTGCCTGTGTCATTTTACTGTAATTTTGCCTACAGGAGCACCCAGACTTCTGAAAACAGTAAGTACTATCATAAAACGACCTTTTTTCCCCCAGAACTGCTTGGAAATTATCAGCGGTCTGTGAAATTGTCTCATTTGCAAGCTAAAATGCGCCTAACTTTGCACTTACTGCCTCAGTTTTATATTACTTTTGCATCTGTGGAAATAATTAGATATCTTAATTATCCTCTGATCTTTTTGCTCGTAGTTTTGTAATTGGTCTCTAATCACAGCGTTGTCACTTTTAAGCAAATCTGACATTTTCTTATGGCTGAAGTTACTGTAAAGCTCACCCTCCTCTCAGAACTCGCTTTACTTAAATTCCCATTTTCCAAGTGTGATCCCTTTAAAAATACAACTAATACCATTCTGTACAACTAAGAGCTTTAATTTTTATTCTCGCATGACCGTGTTGAGGACTCCGAAGTCTCCTGCTGCAGCCTTTTTAACTTGCTAGGTAGCAATGGCGAGTGATCCCGTTGTGGTGGTTTATTGAGTTTTAAGCTAGCCATACAGCCCCTCGAGCCCTAAAAATCATAGATTAGGTTCTGTTACAATGGATTTAATACTTAAAAAAATAATCTTAAATACACACAGTGCAAGATCGCAGCATTTGGGGAAAATATATTTGTCTAGTTAATTATGGCAAGCCCAGTGTAAATTTGTATTTTGGATGATACGTGCTTGTAATTTTTGTGCAGGGTACCTCTCCTGCCTCCTACCCCCCTCCTGGGGTAGTGGAGAGGGGAAAGCTGTGACTCCGGGTGATGGAGGACCCTTTGGCCCAACAGCCTGGGGGTGCAGTTCCCACAGCGGTCGCTGCTTGGGCTGAGCCCTCTGGTAGCTGTGACCACGTGGGGCCGGGCTGCCTTGCGTGCCAGAAATGAAAAGCATCCTGCCAGAAGTTAAAAGCAAGAAAGTGCTTGGGGCAGAGGAAAGGAGGGACAGTTTTGTAGGGTTTTACAAAGCACTTTGATTTTAAACCAACAGAAATTGTAGAGTGAGGGCTTTGAATTTAAGGCTATGATACGTTAGCCAACATATGGATTACTTTTTCAATACATGATCGGTTTACCTTATCTTTACTGGTTTTGGAGGCTCTTTCACCTCCTGTAACCACTGCCTAGCCACTCACTCCTCGCTCTTTCCCTGTTGTTGAGGGCTTTGCCTCCCTGGGGTACTGTGACCGAATGAATTGAGCTGGAGAAAGAGGATCAGCAGCTGGTGAAGATCTTCTGAGTTGGGTGGGAGATACCTGAGGGTATGGAAGTGTCCTCTTACTAGAACGTCTCTTCCACGTGAGAGGGTTTTGACAACTCAGCTGCTCGTGTGCCTGTGCCCTGATGGAGCAGAAACCTCTGGAAGAGAGGATGAACGTGTTTACAGCTTCTTAAAAAGGGAAGCAAGGTTAATAGCCTATTGGTCCTGCCATTACCCTTCAAATGGGAATGAATCCCAGCAAGGGTGAGTACATGGAGGGACGTGGTGTTCTTCATCCAGGAGTCAGTTTTCAAAAAGTGTCAAGTTTCTAGCTGTGGTGTCTTGAGCAATTGAGCTGTTAATCTTTTGTGGACTTTTCTCCAAAAAAACCTCAAAAGTGTATTGCCTGAGTTTGGACCAGGACATCGCTGCCTGAAACCCTGCATTCACACTCGGTGTTCCTCTTCATGGCAGCAGATAGCTTGTGATTAGATATCACAGAATCATAGAATGGTTTAGGTTGGAGGGAACCTTGAAGATCATCGGTTATTGAGTGCATCCTTAGTAAGTATCAAGTGCACCCTCAGTAAGTTTGCAGATGACACTAAGCTAG
>RSEF01000003.1:119259027-119284083 GCA_003993805.1 Himantopus leucocephalus
ATGTGGTGCTGAGGGACATGGTTTAGTGGTGGATTTGGCAGTGGTTGGACTTGATGATCTTAAAGGTCTATTCCAACCTAGACAATTCTATGATTCTCTGATTCTCTTATGGACCAACACACAAAAGTATTCCTTATTAGATGCCTAAATTCATTTAAGATATGTAGCAAGCTATTGCTATTGCTAAAAGATTTGGATATGCAATAAGTCATAATGTGGTATCATCCCTCTAATATGAAGATGGAACCTGAGAGGATGAAATGAATTTGGGAATGAAAGCTGTTATCACCATATACATCAATATCTTATATCTCTTGAATATGATGTATTATATGTTTCATTCTTTCCAGTTAAAAGGTGGTGTCGCAGTTTAGAAAAGTTTTTCTTGCACTGAAGGGGATGAACTCCCAACAAAATACAGGGAATATTCAAGGTGACTTCACATATAAGAAACACCTTGCCCATGTGACTTGAGGGACATACAACACATTTCTTTGTAATGACATATAATATCAATCATGTAATGTTAAGTTATAAGAAATGTTTGCAGCTAGGAAATGTAAGTATGCTGGTCTGTCCCATAGCAGAGGGTGCTGTCAATTAAAAGCTGTGGTACTGTGCTAAGGTCTGCTATCATAAATCCTGGCATGTCTATACTTTTTCCGTAAAAGTGAACGCAGGGAAGGTCTCCTTAGCTGAGTTTTAAATACATCATCCACATTAAGCAGGATTTCAGTTGTTTCTATAAAAGTCTTATCAAAATAATTCAGTGGCAACACAAATCATAGACAAATTTTCCCAGACTTGGGGAGCTGAAGTAAATATTTCACGGCTGGCTGCATTCATGCCGTGAGCTCTGGTATTTAGTATGACATCTTTGTTCCAGGGAGACAGAACATTTCAATACCTTTTTTCTCACGGACTGTCTCATCATGGTTGTCCATACAAAATGATGGAGAGCAATAAACATATTTAGCATGTTCAGTCTAGGTGGTTAACTTAGCCATTTTCTGTGTAAGGCCTAAATCAGTCATCGGGAACCTGGAGCACCTGACTGTATACCTACACCTTCATTTTCGTCCAAAAACAGCAACTGTTTTTTTGGTTTTGAGTTTAGTTGTTTGGGGATTTTTTTGGTAACAGGTTGCTATGGTTTGACAATAGCAGTGAAAATAATGTTGCTCTTTTAGTATTCATGCTATTGTTGCTTTGTTTTTCCACACTTGAACACAACAAACAACCTTTATGTCTTTAGCTACTGTGTTTGAATACATCATTTGTCAGTCAGTGTTCATTTTCCTTCCAGTGATCTGGAAATGTAAAATCAGTGGGGAAAGGGGCACTGGCCACATCCATCAGTTATTTCTTTGTTTTGGTTTTGTTTTAAGTCATTCTCAAACCCTGAAGGAAGCTCCTCAATGTCAGTGGATGGGGAATGAAAACAGATTAGAGCTTCCAAGGTGGAAGGAGTTGTGATAATACCATAGTCTGAGTTTCTGCATAAATCATAGGTTTTAACTTGTTAGTCCTATGTGAATTCAACATGTTGAACATGTTGAACACATAGGTGATGATGGAAAGCTTTTAAACTGAAGCATTTTCTAGATGAATTAGAGTTGTATGCAAGATGAGCAGAGACAATATTCCACTCCACGACTGCAGGCATGCCATTAGCATTTAATAAGAAAAATGGGCAAGGATACATGAAAACACCTAGTACAAAGACTTCTGACACTACGTGCATGGTGATTTACTGTACTGGAAAAGAATGACAAGGTAAAAATAAACCCTGGATATGTTATTTCCTCTGCAAAGCCTTGTCTTTCAGTCACTTGGGTTAATAATTTATGTTGAGAAGTGTCCTGAGACCAAACTTTAGCCTGTTAATATATGACAGGAGGAATAGGAAATAACATAAGTTCCATTATACAGTTGCAGGTAGTGAGCCTTCATACTGAAAGGCTGAATTAAACACTTAGTCATAGAATCATAAAATAGTTTGAGTTGGAAGGGACCTTAAAGATCATCAAGTTCCAAACCCCCCGCCATGGGCAGGGACACCTCCCATGAGACCAGGTTGCTCAAAGCCCCATCCAACCTGGCCTTGAACACCTCCAGGGATGGGGCAGCCACAGCTTCTCTGGGCAGTCTGTTCCAGGGTCTCATCACTCTTAGAATACAGAGTTTCTTCCTAATATCTATTCTAAATCCCCCCTCTTTCAGTTTAAAACCGTTACCCCTCGTCCTATCACTACATTCCTTGATAAAGAGTCCCTCCCCACCTTCCCTGTAGGCCCCCTTTAGGTACTGGAAGGCCGCTATAAGGTCTCCCCAGAGCCTTCTCTTCTCCAGGCTGAACAACCCCAAGTCTCTCAGCCTGTTCTCGTAGCAGAGGTGCTCCAGCCCTCTGAATGGTCGACCTACAGACTTGTAGTCAAACAGCCGAGCAGACTCCTACTGCGTGTGTAGAATGACATGTTCAATTGTGCCAAATACTTATGGACCCAAGGTTGTAACTCTTGAATTGTCTTCTAGGTACCTGGCTTAAGAGACATCATGCATTTATCTGTCTGGCAATAATCTGGGCCTATGCTACGTTCTGGGCTACGGTGCCTTTTGCTGGTGTGGGGAGCTATGCCCCCGAGCCCTTTGGGACCTCCTGCACTCTGGACTGGTGGCTGGCACAGGCTTCAGTGGCTGGACAGGCTTTTATTCTGAGTATTCTGTTCTTTTGCCTCCTGTTCCCAACTGCAGTGATTGTGTTTTCCTATGTCAAAATAATTTTAAAAGTCAAATCATCCACCAAAGAGGTTGCTCACTATGATACCAGGATTCAGAACAGCCACATACTTGAAATGAAGCTGACCAAGGTAGGTAGGAGGATTTAACTCAGTTTGCTTTGTTGGGCTGTGAAAGCAGGCTTGGAGAACTTTAACCATGTTCTCTCCTGTGTTAAGCGATAGTACAATGCTTTGAAGGTGGTTCTTTTAGCTTTCTCCTCCGTTACTATCAAGATGGGAAAAGACAGGAGTTGAAACATGATTTTGTGATTAGGGCACTCGAATCCTTGAGATTGTGATTCACTGTGACCTTACACAAGTCACATCATCTGCCTGTGGCCCAGCATAAAACTCCCTTTCCTTTCAGTAGGAGTTGTGAAGAATTATTTTAAGGCATTTGAGGTGCCCAGGAATTGTAACAGAAAAACAGATAAAAAGCAGATTATTGTAGCAGGGAAATAAAACTTTCAGACAGCTTACGTTGCCCTGTTAATGAAGATATAAACCAAAGTCACTCCTCTGACATTGCAATTGTTTTTATGCAAATAATTTATCATTTAGGTTTAGCCATGAGCTGCTGATAAAAATGCACTCAAGTGATAAGATTAATTTTCCATCTCAAACCGTACCCTATTTTCCCTTTCTGATTGAATCTTTTTTCTACTTGGCAATGGTGACAACCATGATCCTTACTGATACTGGCTATTGTGCCAGGAAATCTCTCAAAATAAGATTGTACCAAACAAAACCAGATTCCTTAGCTGTGAAAGATTCATCAGCCTCTGTAAGCCATGGCAAGAGGGAGACAAGCAGCACCCGTTGCTTGGCTGATCGAATTTTATTACATCTTCGGGGACTTGAACTGAAAGTTACATAATACACAGCAATAAGTGACATCATTATGTCTAAACATATCAGAGAATCTCAGCTAGCTACCTGTATGGTCAGTGCTGCCAATACAGCTGGTAAAACTGCACTTGCCTTTAAAAACGGTTGCTTTATGCAGTACTGTTTTGCAGTTATTCGTGACCCTTCCTTTGAAGAACAATGAAAACCTTTGATTTGAGGTTGCATATTTATTTTTGCCATACTGGAGGGGTCATGTAAAACTTTAATGTGATTTGAGTCAAAACACTACCAGTTGTTCCTTCTGTCTCAGATCTACAGCGTAGAACATAATGTTGGGACAGATATAAATACAGAAAACGCGTCTCCATCATAACCCGTTTAACTTCACAGCACAATGTATAACAAACAGGCTGTGCTTGAGATCCTTGGCTCACATACACTGTTTCTTCAGTGACTGACAACAAAAAAAGCATAAAAGAAAGTTTTCCTGAAAATAATATTTTATCAAGATGTGAAACAAAATGCTCCACAAAAGGTTATGCAATATCCAAAAACCTTGTCTTTTCTGATGATTTTTTTGTTGTAATCCTGCTTTGTTCCGAATGAGCACACATGTACTATTATCAGTTTGGATGCAGAATAATAATCTGTCAAGGGCAGCAGTATAACGGCACACGTTCTTCAGTATATGCTATTGCATGATGTCATGTGAAGCTATATCAGGCTGTGACTGAGTGCAGTCAGACTGGTTTAGGTAAAGTATAGAAATCACAAATTTTGGCCCCAAACAGTTTTTCTTTAATATTTATAGTAAACATTCCTACGGCTACATTTCCTCGTGTTATAAGGAAGTCCTTTTCTCATTTACCAGGAATGCAACCTAAATGTTTGGTAGAAATTTGCTTTTTAAAGCATCTACAGATTCTAACAGAGCACAAATCTGTGCTATGGGTTAAGAGAAAGAAAACTAGACATGGTACTAGCGTTCTCACTCTCAATTAAATTCCCAGTCATTTCAATTCTGGCTTACCCAGGTAAATACTTTATCTGCTGGTATGGGTCTACCCAGAGACTGGACAGCTCATGCCTTATTGAATGAATTTATGTTCACTTTTTCCATATTTGTCTTGAAAGGGATTCAGTTGGTTGGCATCTTTCCAGTGGAAGATAGGCCATAGACCACCTCCTGGGTGCAGGCAGAAGATAGACCTAGTTTATCAAAACTCTTCTCCTTCCTCGTGGCAGGTTCTTGGTCCCACTGTGTTTTGACACCTTCTCTGTGGGACATCAGCACAGCCGACAAGAGAGGAAGAAGCTCTGCATTAGATCTTTTCTCTTTTTTTCTTTGCCTGATTTCCATTGCTTTTGCCTTGGTGGCTGATTCTGAGTGATTCAGAAAAAGGAACTATAGTAGATATAGACAGGAATACACCCTCCTAAACAAAATCACCTACAGAGACATTCAGGGTCTTCCCTTCCCTTCCCTTCCCTTCCCTTCCCTTCCCTTCCCTTCCCTTCCCTTCCCTTCCCTTCCCCAATCCATCAGGATCTAATTCAGTCCTGGAAACTTCTTCAAAGACTTTGATTTTGTGAACTGTGGAATCTGATTTAAAAGGACACAGAATCTGGAGGACTTGGGCTTAATAATTTTTTTGGTTTTATTTTCCCAGTACATGCTTGTTTCACTCTGGAATGGAAAAGAGACTGGGTTTCTTTTTGACAATCTGAGGAATATTTGGTTGGAAGAGACTATAGAAGTGAGAGGCTCCTCAAATAAGCAAGAAAAAGAAAAAAACCCAAGGAGAAACCCTGTAGGAAATGATTCTAGCTTAACCTGTGTTCATCTCAAAGATTTTGCTAAGATTTTCAAAAACTTTCACAGCTCTATGTTATATATTAACCTAAAAAAGAGAGTTTGTGTGCTTTGAAAGGAGTCTCCTCCTTAAAAAAAATAAATTTAATATCAAAGAATTATTATTTTCTGAGATTTCATTTAGTTTCTTCATGTTTAGCCAGACCTTACAGCATTTTTAAAGGTCTGTGGTGAAGGACTCATTAACTGCTCTATGTCAGGTGAAAGAAAAACAGGTGCTAGATAAAGAGAAGAGGAATGTGTGACAGCTTTTGTTCATATTGTAAATTTATCTGAAGCGAGTTATTATTTTTCTTTTCCATGCTGTGGCATGTTCCCTTGCATTCTGCCGAGGCCTGTGCTGTGCTGTCAGTGTCTAACTCTGCTAGATTAACCTCATTCTCTCTTTTTTCTGTTCCTCTCACTAGGTGGCAATGTTGATCTGCGCAGGGTTCCTCATTGCCTGGATCCCTTATGCCGTGGTCTCTGTGTGGTCAGCCTTTGGCCAGCCGGATTCCGTTCCCATTCAGTTTTCAGTGGTACCAACTTTGCTTGCAAAGTCAGCAGCCATGTACAACCCAATTATTTACCAGGTCATTGATTGCAAGTTTGCCTGTTGCCGGTCAGGTGGTTTGAAGACACTGCAGAAGAAGAGCTCTTTGAAGAAATCAAGGTAATTTCTTCTTTCAGAAGTCAGATGTCTCTAAGTACATGATGTTCCAAAAATGTACGAAGATAAGATCTACCATGAGTCACAGCTCTTCGAATCTTATTTCTTGTTTTTGACCATGACCTATTTGGGGTCTTTCTTGCCATGGAAATTAGTAAAGTGATTCTAGGTGTAAAAAGAGAAGCAAGGAGATGGTTCTTACTTTTAGATACAGCTGCAACTCCATTGATATAGTCAGAAAAAGTCCCATTGGTTTTAGTGGTTTTTGGATCAGTCAAGTCCTCCCGCTACTTTTCTTTCATGTCATCATATGGGTCACCTCCAGAATGTGTTGATGACCTCCATTGCCAGTGAAGTAAATGGGAGAGAATTGTATTAATTCCTTAAATAATTAACCTGTTAATACTGTGCCTTTCAGCCACAGAATTAGCAGGGAGAGACAATAGTTCCTTAGTCACTCTGTAAGTACCGCTCACACCAAAAAAAACCCCGACCCAAAACAAACAAATCAAAGTGTAATAAGGTCTCATAAAAAGGCCTCTCTTCTATTTACAACTTTCTGGCAAAATCTGTGCTGACCACTAGTGCAGTTTCTGGAAACGGTAATTGTGCACTTGGAGAAAAATCAAACTCTACCCTACCACATATAAGTGACTATGAATCCATAGAATTCCTGTAGAGTAATTTGCTTCAAAATCCTAGTATTAACTTATTACATGCATGAAGGCCCATTTCATCATCCATATTATTCCCTTACCAATTCCAGCATTTTTTGACGTATTGTTCAGAGAGTGGGTCAATATCTTGAACTTCCACAGCGTCCCGTAGCAGATTATTCTGTAATCGTACGCTCGGCTTTATCTCATCTGCAGAACATACAGCATTTATATATGTTTTAAGTGTTTGAGGTGCTGAATTTATAGTTAATCAAAAACTCATCAGCAGTTTTAGGCAAATGGCAGACAAATCTGAAGCAGCCTTCAGTGAATCTTTGGAGGCTGTATTTGTGTTTAACCTCCAGGTTATCACTCCAAAGGAGGAAGGAGGTTTCTCCTAGTCCCTCATGCTGAATGCAAGTTGGCTTTCCTAGGCCTGTGCAGTGAAGAAAATGATCTGGAAAAATCACTTCCCAGAATTAGGAACATAATTGTCAGCTTGGTACGAACAAAATGATTGTTGTGCTTTCTCCTTCCCACAGGATGTATACCGTATCTGCACACAGAGACTCAACGGCAATGAACGAAACCCAACTGGAAGTATGAAGGCTCATTTCACATATCACAGATGAAAACCTGATGACAAACAATCACACTGCCTCAAGTTCCTCTTTCTGTAAATAAATGAAAACATGATGACGTTTTTATTTTACTCCCTAGTCCTATGTACGGTGTAGTTCCTTCCATCCTGACCAAAATAGTGCGATTAGAGATGGGCAAATACTTTAAGTACTCAGGGGAAGAAGGAACAGAGAAGACTCATATGTATAAAAAATTTTTATTCACTTCAGAGCCTTTAAAATACTTTTTTTTTTTTTTTAAGCTCTAACAGAAGTGATAGTTTGGATGATATTTTCCTTCATGGAAAGGGAAATATTCACAAAGGCCATTTTTAGTTTGCTAAAGCTAATCTCCCTGGATTCCTACTGCAGTCACTGGAGAACTGGAGCATGAGAGAAAGGATTCCTTAGAGGACAAATCAGAGTCAGAGCTTCACTTATCAGGGCTCCGAATCACCCATTGGAGAAACATTAGCCCACTAATTATCCCTTGTGAATATCTCTCCAACTCATGTGGCTACAAGCTATCTTAAAACCACTTTGGCTTCAGTCCTTCAATATTCAGAAATATTTTACTTTTAGTCATGTCACACACACACATCACAGATGGTCAGGATCTGTGAATGAGAGGGGAAAGAGCTCTTGTTCAAATGCTAGTTTCACGTAAACAATTTGGAATCATGAATGACTTTTTAATAAATAAGAAGGACTTAAATCAAGTCAGCCCCATGCAAGGCAAATGGAGCAAACCCAGAGTCTGCACATCTTTTTACCATTCTCTGGCCAAAAATACACTGAAATGTGATGGCGATAAGCAGATAGGTTTGACTTGAATGGTAACTGACTTTTTTCAACTTATATTGTACTCTTCAGTGTCTTTATGAGATCATTATTAAATATAAAATGACAAATCCTCTGTCGATCCTAAGCATGAAATCAGAGTCAAAACTAGTGAATTAGTGAGAAAAGTTACAGCACTGGTAATAGAGAAGTCTTTTTCAGGTGCAGTTGTTTCTAATTTTTAAACAGTAAGTACTGGAACAATGAGGATTAGGTACAATTTAGGAGAACAACTGTCCTACTAAAACAAAGCTTGTAAGTTCCTAATGCACTGAATAGAAAACAATTTGTCTTGAAAAGATCTGCAGAGTAAAGATGCCAAAATAGTTGCACTGGATCTGAACCATAATTATTCTTATTCTCTTCTTTTTCTTTTCTTTTTTTTTTTTATTTACCGTAAGGTAGAGGCATCACTACAGACCAAAAATTAGCAGTCCAGTATAAGCAGATTATTAATGCTTAAAATAATGGTTTTGATGTTTGTATGTAATTTCTTTGGGAAGAATATGATACCATAAAAAGAAGTTAATTATAAATCAAAGATTCCTCCACATTGATTTGTGCTTTTTATAAAAAAAAAAAAAAGGAAATTACAGGGGTTAAAGTTTTCTTCTAAATTGTTCCTTTAAGGAATAAAAAACATTTATGAAAGAGTTTCAGTTGTTTTCCTGTTTAACATTTAATGGTGCTTTTTACCATACTGTTATTTCACAATTGTGTTTAACATGTATTCCCTGCCATACTGAACTGAATTTCTTTCGTAGCTGATCTGTAGTGATGTTAATCTTGTTTTATACAATAATATCATAAAGGTTTAAAGTAATCTAGTGTTTATTGGCATGTCCCAGCACTCCCATTCTGCAGTGCAAACAGTTGCTATTTTCTCAAATGATATTCAGACAATGTAGCAGAATTTTAATTTTGTTGAATTTCCTAAGCTGAGCAGATGAAATTATTGTTTCCTCCTCTGCAATACTAGAGCAAAAGAAGTTTGAATAAACACTAGGAGAACTCACAGAGGTACAAGGGGCTGCCGTGTCACCTATACAATATTTTATGATAAATTTTTCCAGGAAGTTGAGTTCTTTTACCTCTGTAGACCTTTTAGTATAAGGCAAGTTTATTTCTTGACTATGGTTGCAAGTTTCATCCAAGAATTGATCTAGAGCAGAAGACCTCCTTCACAATGTTTCCAGATGTGGGTATGAAGCTATTACTAATCTTCCCTCCATTTTCCTGCAGCTTTTATTCCTTTCTTCATCCAGGCGAACTTTGGTTGATATCTACAGATGTTTATCGTAACTAAGGTCTGACATGAGGCAGACATGCTATGGCCCTACAAATGCAGATTAGTTGGAGCGGAGCTGTTGGTAAGACTGAAGGAGTTACCCACTGGTCTGGCTGGATTTCAGGGTAGATCAATTCACAGTTTGTGCACGAAACCATTTTGCAGTTTCAATTGGGGCAGCTTTTCTCTTTACCTTTTAAAATCATGTACTTGCTTCAAAATTGCTGCTGGGTCGTCCCAGAAAGGGATACATACCTGTGGTTGGGCTGAATTTTATATTCTTAAAGACTATAAAATATTTTTGGATTCCACTATAGGGAATATATTAGATACAGGTTTAGTAAACTTTAAATATGAACTTCCAGAATCATGCTAAAGATGTTTCATATGATTTATTTAAATATATATATATTTTTATTCAGTGCCATAATTATATTTGTTTGAAGACCCTGTTTTACCGCTACTGAATAGTATATTGCTCTGTAAGAAACACTAGGACTCCAATTTGAGCAGAAGTTAGAGATGTGTTTATACTGAGCATGTGTTCAAGTGAAAGATGTTTTTCTGAATTGAGCAAGACATGGACATTCAAGCATGCAGTACTGTAATTTAAATGCAGAATCTGAACCTAAGAACTCATGAATCCCATCTGATTCGATGATAAAAGAGAACTGAAGCACCTTCTTTGTCCACCTGTATAACACAGATCATACAATGAGCTCGTGCTCTGTTTGGGATCACAGTGGTAGAGGAATAAGGGGTCTTATTATGGATTCAAATTTTCAAGGTCAGCTCTGAATTGAATTGAAGGGACAAAGTTTTGTCCTCTCCATGTGTTGAGTCTAATAATCAATGATTATATAAAACTGAAACATGTAGCCTTGATCTAAGGTCATGAAAAGGCAGTGAATGTCTCACTTTCTGGTCAGGAAATGTTCTAAATATTTTGCAAGATTTGAACTTCTGTTGTTTTGTGACCTGATCTTAGTCAAAGCACCAGCAATCTGCTCTGTGGGATCAACGAGTAAGGAATACGACTCTGGAGGTAGATTTCTTTATTGCATTTTCAATGTTTCAGCCTCCTTGTTACATTAAGAAAGTTTGCCAATTTTGTGTATTAACATTAAACCAAATGTTTTTCAATGAAAATAATGCCATCAAAAATACTAGCTATGAATGAGAATCTTTTGTTATGTATCCTATGTGCACATTCAGATTGAGCTGCCAAGAAGAAAAATATTATCTGAATTCACTGTCAGTGTCTTGAAGGAAATAATTGACACAGGTTAAGACTCAATTCAGATAATGAGCTGACCTGAACACTGAGATTTTCCCAGTGAGATTAAGCCACTACTCTGTATTTCAAGGTTACAGACAGTGAAATTATGCGGAGCATGTGGATATGGAGACTTTTAATTTGGTCATTTTCAGTAGTAGATAAAGAATGCCTATAAACCTTCTTCTACAGACTTGGAAATCTGTTAACAATGTGGAACTATCAAGATTTACAATGCTTGAAAAGACTCTTGAAATAGGGGAATTAAGCAAACTTTTATGGCGGAAAAAGTTGAAAAAAGTTAAGCAATAAAAATGAAAATTGTGGTTGTGAGCTTTTGAAAGATCATAGAGACTGTTTGTCCATGCAGGTGAAGGCAGTTGTAGCAAAATTTATTTCTACACCTGCAACAATAATGAAAAAACTCAACCCAACAAGTGGTTTGTTAAAAATATTTATGGCCTACAGTGCAAGATCACAGCCAGAAGATTTTTGGCTTTGTGGCATCCAGAGGGAGAGAAAATTGATGTGCCTTCATATGAAGAGATATGATTAATGAATTGACAGGCACAGTGCTAGTGATTTGGATTCTTTAGTGGAACTTTTCTCTTGGGTGACTGTGTATGGACAATGGCTTTTGGAGGATGACCCACCTCCAGTGTGCAGGGTGGTCTTGGTCATGAAAATAAATCTGAACTGCTTTTAACTGACTAGGCACTTAGTTGTTCTGTAATTCTACATTATTGATTTTATGATTGCACTTCTACCTCTTCTTACCACTAGGGCACTTTCAGGTGCATCAGTCTGCATCCCTCAGGAAAGCTCCTCTGACATCTTTTTAGTTACATTTCCCAGCTCAGGATGTTCCCAGATGAGTCTTGCCCTGGGTAAAAAGCTCTTAATAATGTTTGCTGCAACACGCATTTCTCTCCCTCCCCTCGCCCAAGACACATGGATGATTGGCTGGTTTCCTCCACATCTGCATCTTTCCAAGTTTCACAAGCCTCTGTAGTTCTCCATTGCTGAGGAAGAACATTTAGCCACTTGAAACTAGATTTTCTGGAAAGCTGTCACTGAGCTTAGAGCTTTGCAATGAAGGGAAGAGGCCTTTATTATCATCACCATGGTTACATATGTTCTTGAGCCATTGTGCATCCCACACTGACCTTTCTCTTATTTACATGCTATTCCCTTTTACTTGGCACACGGCGTGTACAGCGATAGGGTTGGGTTAGTTTTGTAATTGCCCAGCATCATCCGCACTTCCCAAGATATGCCTCTGTTTCATTTTGTAGCTGGTGAGGCGAGTCTTGGACCTACAGGTCAGAACCATATCTGCTGAAATACAAAGATTAGTTACAGGGTTTCATGCTTTCGTCACTTTTGAACTTAAAGGAATCTTCGCTGATTATGTATAATGAGTCCTTATCAGTCACTGACTGTAGTTTTATGCCTCAAGTGGATAGAGAAGAAAACCTGAGAAAATTACCACCTAGTTTGTTAGACATCTATTCTAAGAGAGACATTCAGTATCAAATCAGGTAACTGCAACATCTGGATGAAAGATACTAATAAATAGCAAAGGTTTAGTAGGTTCACTGAGTCAGTAAGACAGACTGTTGGTCTGTATTTTGGACCTAGCACCTAAAGGGAATTTTGGGAATAGATCTCTTACTCTTTATAAAATGACGACAAAATTTGTGAAATATCAAGTGAACAGTGCACTGACCAAAACCTGACTGTTGCACAGAACATATTTCAGTCATAGGCGGTGGATACAAAGTGTGGTATAATACATATTTCAAATGATGAATAATGTTTACATTGCAGCAAGCATAATTGTACATTAGTGAAAAAATTAAATGTTTAGAAAATAGATATGTGTAGAAAATAGATCTGAAAATAGAGATGTGAACATCTTTTCAGTTCTTAAAAGGGGCTACACAGAGGCTTAACATCCTAAAATCAGAGGCTGGTGTGAAAGTCTTGCTCTTTCTGCACCAGTCTTGCAAAACGTATCAAGAACTAGACCTTACCTTAGGTTTTTATATTCATGGAGGCAATTTGCAACACCTAAAATTGTTCCTCTGAAACATCTGAACGTCCTTTATCCTGAATTACAAGCCATTATCTTAGATTGATCAGTGTGTGGAGAACCTGCCTGTCTACCTGCAGTTCTGGTCCTCAAACCTAAGGAAGGCTTCAGACAAACTCAGGGAAACTGTAACAGAGAATAAAAAAAGTGATCATGTATAAGAAATGGAAGGTAAGAGGAGAAGATGACAGGGTTAAGTTAAGTAGTCTAGAAGCTGAATGATCTGAGAGTAAATCATATCAGTCTATAAATATTTTTAAGGCAATAATAATGTAAATGAAGGAAGGGAATTATTCACAGTCTCATAAGGTGATAAAATACAAAATCAAAGCTGGAAGCTAAGGCAGGAAAAGCTGAGACTTTCCGAACTAGAGCAACAACCAAGTTTTGAAGACATCTGAAGGGGAGAAGTTAGGGCATGACTTGTCAGGTATTCAAGAACAGATTAGCTAATCCATTGGCAGAAATTACTTACAACTGGAAATACTTTTAAATGGTCATTTTTAGTACCAATTCTGATTTTCTGAAAAATTTTCAAATTTAAATGTTGGTAGTATCTCACCTTAGGACCTATTTTTATTGCTGGGAAAATGAGTGCTGATCTTGCTCTATGGACGACTAGATTGTATACACTAAAACCTGCTTCAAAAGACATGTCATACAGTGAAACTGCACTTCTAAGGAAGTTCTTTCAAAATCCAAAGTTGGTGCAACACAGTGACATGTGTAAACGCCAAGTTAAACCTTGTTATGAAAGAAGTAACTTTGCTTTCTCAGTTATTAGATGAGATTTTTAGAGGGATCGTTTTGCAACACTTGCAGTTCAAGCTGAAATAAAGTGCTGTAATTTCTGCCATAGACAATTTATTGGAATAAAATATTTTCAGTTATGCTATTGAGCTTTTGAGAATATGATAATAAATCTGGAATCTCAAAGTGATTAAAATAAAATATGCCAAATAACCACAGGGAAATTACATGAGAAAATTACCTTTAGAAAAACATTTGTTAGTGGTTTGTGATCTACATTTTCAGTCTTAGGAAGTATATTTCTAATAGAGTTAAATTTACAAAGTTATCAATAGATTTTTAGTGATGCTGACCCAAAATAACTGAAATATGATTGTCATCTCAAAGCTTAGGTGTATTCATTGTATAGAAAGACATTCTTACTACTGAAAATCTGTCTTATTAAGAAATTATTTCAAGTGTAATTTTTAGTGTATATGCTATATTTATTGTTTCAGTTTGTTGGCAGTAGAATTGTATTCACATTTAATGTCCTGATGCTGATTGATTAGATACTGCTTAGTATTGTAGAGCAAGAAATCACAGGGATGTATTAGCTCGCTTTCTCCTTCTTTGCTTGGGGGGTCAGATTCCTTCCTGCTGCAAATACATGCTCACCTCCTTAGAAGTCCATGGTCTACATATATTTCCAGTTTCTAATGTAAAAAAAGGTCTTGTGTTTCCTATTTGTCTCCCACATTTTCTACCACAGCAGCCTTACCAGCCTCGCTGGGTTTGCACCTGATTTACAACACCTACAATAGAGGGTCCGGGTCCACAGGGACAAGGCAAAGGAGGCAGGGGCCGGGCTTCTCTCTCAATTAGAGATGAGATAAATCAGGAGCAACCCCACTGAAATCAGGGGAATGGCCATACACTGAAACGATGACAAAAATAAAAGGAGAAAGTACCTTTTCAGCTTTACGGGAGCATGCCAGACCCAAGAAATGCCAGATGTATTCACCACTTGCTAGGGGCCAGTTCTCCAGCTCTGACAACTAGACCTTGAGCTAAGGAGGGTCCCTCTGGCTGGGAGGAGGTACTGACTGCAATGAGGATTTAAGTTGGCCAGTAGCACAAAGGCGAGGAAGGCTGAAGGCCACATTGTTCCCTGTTGCTGAGTGATTTCAGCTTCCTCCATGTTCTGCTTCTTTACCTTCTTTTTAAAATGCACTTAACCTTCCCAATGGCCTACTAGACTACACAGCTGGAGTGTCAGTAATAGCGTGTTGGTGTTGCAAGCAATGTTCAAAGCTGTATACAGCTGTAAGACATTAATACAGAACTTTCTAGAATACTTACTACTGCATTTTTTTTGTATACTGGAGCTCAAAGTGTCATGGAAGATCTGAGTATGGTTATTGATGAACCTCAGAGGTCAGAGCGGTGGGAGAGTTCATAAACTGCTACAGTCTTGTAACTCAGTACAAAATTCAATTATTAGTGTCCATAAATGTTTCCAATGCGTTGTGTGTCAGTGCAACGTCCTGGAACTGCAATCAACAATGTAAGAGAAAATTTATGGAGTGAACCTGTAAACAACTGTGTATGTTCTCAAGTGGTGTTGCTGAGTTAATATGTTGTTAATATATAACACTGTGTTATGAAGCGGTAAAGAACCCAACATACTGGCTGCACTTAACACCAGGGGACACTTTGCTGTCACTGTATTGGAACAACAGACTGGTTATTTTCATTTTTCTCTGCCTTTTTTTATTCGTCTAAACACACAACCAGACTGATGGCATCACGGGCAGACTTTATTTTCTGCACTTTGTTATCTGAATGTGCTTTCAAATAAAGCAAGAGAATGGATCAATGCTATTACCTGTTGCTTTGTTTCTGGGTTTTGATTACCACGTTGTATGTTTTCACAACACAGCTGCTTTTGGTGCCATTTCAGTGCAAGCCACAACCTGCACATGTCTGTAGTCAAGTGCTTTGCTGTGACTTGAGTGGCTGCAGAAAGAAGGTGAAGCCCATTTTGGTGTATTGAGAAGCACCCAAAGGCTAAGGTTAGAAGTTGTTTGTCCTTGTCTCTACCACCCTGGTTAAAAAGATTCCCTAAATAAAGAACAAAATACTTTTTCCACTTCTTTTCCCCTCTGCCCCCATGAACCCAAAAGGCAGCCAGCAGCTCTGGCCAAGGGATCCTGCAAAGCTTCAGGAGGTACCATGGCTTGGGCATCCTGGCCCAGTGGAGTGCCACCTGAACAGGTTTTTAATATGTTCTTCCCTAAGGGGACATTAAACTGAGATACTCTCCTTCTTATAAGTAGCTTTGCTCTGTTCCTCTTTGAAACAACTGAAGGGAGTTGAAAACTGGGGAGAGGAGGACAGCTTCTGCTCTTAACAGACATCAACATTTAGGTTGGGTGTCAGCTTAGATGGGCTGGTAGCTGTTGTCCAGGATGGATTTGTTTATGCAGCTGAGTGGTAACATCGCATGGAAAAGGCAAAAATGAGTGGATTGATTAGATGGGATGAGCAGCAAGTGTGTGGCCAGGGAGCACATGGGCAGGCAGGCAGGGCTGCCCAGCTTCCCTGCACTCAGTGGTGCTCCTGCTGCCACCTCCACCCACACAGCACGTTGCCCCTGGGTGCTGCGCAGGGAGTGATGGTTGCAAGGAAGAGCCCAGAAACTCTGCTTGGAGTTGGTCCTCCTGCTCTGGGCTCTGCAGGTGGACTGCCTTGGCTCAAGGACAATGTCCCCAACACCCTGCAGGGTTTTCAGGAGGGTGGCTCAGCCTCCACGTGAAAGGACAGTATGAGGAGGGATAGAGGAGGGTCTGTGCTGCAGGAGGTGGACCAAAGGGTGCTATGTTGCTGGTTCATACAGTGCTCTCATTCGCAGTCATGCTGCTGGCTTGGTGGGAAATGAGCTGAAGCCTCTCTGGAGCAACAGCAGTGCTGAGGTTGGATTCTCATGGCTTGGAGGTGTTGGTGGCCTGTACATGCAGCAGTTCAGCTGTGGAGAACAAGGGAAGGTAGTCAGCAGTCTTCATCTTCCTTTTTCTTTTCATCTGACAAAAGATGCACAGTGGGAAACCTTGCCAGGCAGCCCTGGCAGCAGGTAAAGCCCTCAGGAGCTTTTCCTCCCAGACTCATGCTCCCCACTTCAGCAGTAATCCCTCTGTGAATCTGGCCAACCAAGGCTCAGAAACTGCCGGGGATTACACCAGCACAAAGCTGAATGCTGGGTGGTATTCACTGGACATGGCAGTGTTTCAGTCTTATTTTACTCCGTGCCCACAGTGAGCTCAGCTACAGTCAAAAATGTGATGGGAGGAACTGTAAGGGACAGGATTGAGCTGGAATATAGTGCCAAGCTGCTGCCTGCACTCCTGCCATGCCATGTCTGCACCGTACATGCACAGCTCCAGTGCCCTGTCTTAGAGGAAGTAGTGGAAGAGGGAAAGATTTGGTGAAGTGCAGCAAAACCCTGTTACAAGACATGGAACAGCTTCTGCACAACAACAGGTTAAATGGACTCACCTCGGAAGAGGGAGAAGTCTGATGGGATATGGTACGGATCACAGATAACATGGAAAGGGTGAAAGGAACTGGTTTACAATTTTTTCACAATGCAGAAGTTGGAAGGCACCAGATGAAAGGTTCCGGTGTAAAACAGCAGGCTTGAGGCAAAGAAAAGGACGTGCATTGTCCTGGCAGCACATCATTAAGTGGCAGGGGGGCACTCATCCTGCAGCAGAATTTGGGCCGCTGGCCGATTGCGCAGAGGCACTCCGTGATCATACAAAGGCAAAGGTACAAAGTGACTTTTCTGGAGGAGCCACAGGAGCTCTTCCTGGCAGGGTCTGGTCCCACAGAGGTGACATAAAGCGTGTTACCTGACAAAGCGTTCAAGGATACTTGAACAGAGTTCCTTTAATGGCCCTGGAGAGGGGTGCTCCTCCCTACGTCGCATGGATCCACTGAAACTGAGCACGCTGCGCTTTGATTTCATTCATGCAGGTTTAGATCCAATGACAAGTATTTCAAGGCACTGAAGAAGGTGTTTTGTCTTTCTTTGAAGGTCATGCCTATAAATGGCATAGAAATAGTTCTCTGGGTGAATCAGGGGTTATTTCTATTAGCTTTCTTCAAAGCCAGAATAAAAGAACAGATTTTTTTTTGCTTTTATTTCATAGCCGTTACTCTGATATACTGAAAAAGAAACAACAAGTTTTGTAAAAAAAAAAAACATGAGCAAAGAAATTATTTTTAGATCAGTAGGAAAACTATAAGATCAGAGAGAGCACCATAACAGATGCACTCTCTGTGGAGATTTGGAGATTAGTGAGGAGCTTTCTGCTTATGGTAAGCTTTTTCTGTAGTGGAAGCTGAAAATAAAAGAAGAATTTAATCAGGATTTAAAAAAAGAAAAGGTTTTGGTGCATGTAAAATTTATGTGTGAATGTTGAAACAACCAGGGTTTACAATAAAACAGAGGGTTCAACATCAATATAAAATGTTGGTTTCACTGTTGGATTAAACTAAGGGTTGCTCCTTATCTGAGCCTGATTCTCAGGAGTAAAATACTGTGAACTAAGAGTACGTCTGTGAGGTGGTGCTAGAGCAACCCTAGATCATACGGAGTCAGTGTTTTGGGCCAACGCTGAGTGTTTAAAACCCTCTCCACATGAGAGGTGTCCCTGCTTGGCAGTAGCTGGAGTCCCCGAGGCTGCGGTGCGTGGGAGTATGGTCAGGCCAGAAACGGGCTCCTAAAATTGTTGTGTAACAGGAAAAAAAGTTTTCATAAACTCATCTTTAGTTTTACTGCAATTTCCCCAAGGATTCAGTAGGTAGAAAGGTGGATGGAATGATGAAGGCACTTTTAGGGACCCAGTGTTCAAAAAAGATGGATATTCACCTTGTGGAAGGCAGTGCCCTTTTAGGATGTTTCAGGGTGATCACCACAATTTAAGTTTTCGTTTAGATGTTCTTCCAATTCATTCTCTTTACTTTTAACTGTTAAACAGAACAACAACAAAATCAGAAAGGGACACGACTCAATTGGACAAAGTTTGCAGTGGGTTGCTCACTGATCTCATTCCTCTGGAGCATTCTTTTCTATAATTCGACTCTTTCCTAACTTTGATTTTGTGCTGATAGATAGGGAGAACTTTTGATTCCAGCTATGCTGGCTATAAATAATTTTTCAGAGTTTCTTTCTGCTTAAAATATTGGGAAGTACACTGCTGTACGTCCACTTATCTTGATATTTTGTGTAAAATTGTGTGTGTAATTTTTCCACTCGGGATGGTGCATGCTTGATTTTAAAAGAATATTTTAAAACCATGTCAAGCAAATGACAGATATTTGCCTATCAGAAGGAAAGCTCTGCTGGACTTAAAGGCTACATACATCCAGTGGGGGTCAAATATCAGGATTTCATAAAATTCTGCTCTTTGCCTAAATTCCTCACCTATATACCAACTGTAATCATGATGTTTTTCCCATTTTCTATTAAGACTTTTGAAAGCTTTTGTTGAGATTCAGACTACCAAGTAGTGTGGGGTGTACGCAGAAAAAGCGGACCATGAATGTTCACGGGTGTCTTCCCTCCCATTGGGAAAAGAGATTTTAATCAAGGTCTGCCTTATTTCCAAGACTCTTGACCACATGCCTGTACAGTTAGTTTCTCTGTTTTTCTCTGGACTAATTTCGGGCCAAAGTGAGTTGCCCTTCTGAAGAGACTGAGAAGTAGAGATTGAGACTCATATCCATGTCTTTCCAAGAAATATTCTTACTTTTTCCTCATCAATCTAAAGGTGACCTTCATGCAACAAGGATTCTTGTCCAAGGAATCAGACTGTAACCTTGAAAGAGCCACCCCAATACCATGTACAAACTTTTTTGGTATGGATGTGAGTCTCAATGTCTATGACTCTGTCTTCTTCACTGAGTTCACTGTCATTGACCATTATCTTAAACCATGAAATCAGTCTTTGCTAAAATTGTTTCCTAGGACAATGTCTTCAATATCATGGTGAAAGAAAAGTCTTTTAGCAAGGGATTCATTCATTTAAATAGAGATGAATCTTGAAATACTTAGAATTTATCCTGGAATAGTTATGTGGGTTTTGAAATCCCTTAGTGGAGTGCCTGGAAAGGTGTTTAGGGTTTTGTACGAATCAATAGCCATAGGATGTCGTTCTGTGCCTATCTCAGGAACCAATGTGAATTACTGCTATATTAAGAACAAAATCAGAAGGAAAAAAAAAAAAAGAACAGAAAGGAAAAAAATAAGAAAATGATACTCTAGTTGAAAGCAGTTTGCTGCTCTGTACCCCACTTGCAGTAAGGCGGATCTGAAGATAATGGAAAAAATAAACGTTTTCTTTTTACACAAAGAAAATAGAATAAAGAATGAAGGCATCATGAATGATGCAGAGATAAAACTGCCAGCTTTAAATAAGATAGGGTTTGAAGTTGAAGCTTTGAAGTTTTCTATTCCTGGTCCGTTCTTATCCTATGCATAGTCTTCCAGAAGGTGCGAAATATGCACTGGGTTGTAGTCATATGGAGTTTTGCATAGGAGTTGGTTAGCATTAATGCTCTAATGCATCACAGGCATCTTTGAGCAGACAGAGAGCCATGTAACATTTTGGAAACAAAGTGAGAAAAGGATGATGTCAGCTTCTGTGGTGTACTGAACTGGACTTGAGGCTTAAAATAGTGAAACACAGTTTCTTATCCACTGGTCACTCCAAGCTGTCCCTCTTCATGGTCTTCCACTGGGGCACTGGTGCGTGTGCAGGACCTGCATACTCACCACCCACCTCCTTTCTGCCGATATACGGTTCCTGTGGCACTACATGAACAGAGAAACCTCAGAGTACGGAACATATGATTACAAGCATAATATTCAATATACTTTGACTGAACCCTGCTGAGCAGAAACAGAAGTATACTAAGCTGGCTTTACGTCTGTTTTGTGCTTTCCTTGTGCACAGCTTGAAGGGTGGGACTGCTTCATGGCCATGATAACTCTTCCAAAGTCACAATGAGTCTTGAAGACAGGCAAGCAAAAACACCTGCAGCACACTAATGTTCTGGCTGCACTCCAACACTCCACTTTTTCTGCAGGCTCCATCTTATGAGGGGACCACCTTTATTCCAAAGGCTTCTCTCAGTTTCAGTGTCATTTTGACTCATTTGTATCGCTAGATTGGGCAGTGCCATTGGGTAACTGCAGTTTCTTGTCACTCTTTCCTCTTCCATCTGTCCAAAGGGATTGAGTTAAGACAAACAACCCTCCAGGGACACTGCTGGGATTAATACCAGAAAGGGCTGTATGGCGCTAAGGCAACGTATAGCATAATAAACGTCATGTTGAGTATCTTAAACCTCCCCCACTGTTGGTGCCACAGCCAGAGCCTGTTGCTCCAAGAGCTTTTGCTTCAAGATCTGAAGGAACAGAAGCAAGAAATCAGCCTGCAGTGCTATTTACAGAAAAGTTGTATCTCACTGAGGAACGACAGCAAGAGAAAGGTTTTCACCTGAATGGCTGAATAGAAAAAGACATCATCAAGTAACAGATTTGTTTCCGTATAGCTAGGCATATAGGGACTTATATTAAGCACTGTCAAAGTCTTGCTGGGAATATATCCTCAGCCTGCCATGTTTATTACTGCTAACACCAGTGACAGGGATGCTTTCAGGGATGCATTAAGCTCTGCTATTTGAAACAGGGATACACCATTCTGTGGAAATACAATGGGCACGTAACTGGGGTGAAGACTTTTGAAGAAAAAGGCTTTAGTAGACAGCTGACAAATCATGCGGGTTTGGCATGGGGAATGCCTTCACAGAGGGGCCACTGAGATAAGAAGAGAAGCTATAAATTCTTGTAGTCAAACACGACCTTTTCAGAAGGTTTTGCTTTGTTCTTCTCTAGCTCCACTTTCATTTTTCCTTTCTCTGGAAAATTTTCCCAGTCCTTATTTTTCACAATGTTTCGTTAATTTTCTTATTCTCTGTGCAGACACAAGCCAGGATAATGGTTTTATTACATTATAGTCTCATTTTGGAAATGTTGCTGTCAACCTGGCTTTTGTTGAATAGCTTATATGTTTTGCTTAAATATTGCAAGCCTGTTTATATCAGTAAGTAGCATTTTTTGGTTTTTTTGCTTTGGATAAGTGCTGAAAGATACACCAATGGGAAAGAAGTGCTTTAGACAAATAAAAAGTGACAGCGGATATCTTCTGAAGAGCTGTTTATTAGGATTTCAGTCCTGAAGGCTTCCATAAAGTAAAAAAAAAAAAAGGTGTAATTCATCTTCAGAGAGATCAATTTATTATATTTGCTTACCTCCATGTAGAGCTCCTTTGCTTGTTAAAGGATGACAAGTGGCTGAGAATGAAGCAGTGGGGAAGGTAGGGGGGGACAGGGTATTTTTCTGTTTCCATATACCAAATGAGCCTAGTGCTCCTCCAAGGTCACGTTCAGCAGAAGGTAGGGGAGTGTGACACCTCCAGTAGATTTGTGTTAATAAAAGGGTCATACTTGGCAAAGCAGTGTTGCTGGAAGAGAAAAATATAGACTGACAGTCTATGAAAGTGCTTAAGAATGGAAAGTTAATGTCCAGAGAAAAATCTGTTTGCTAATCACAAATAGATTTTTTTTTTCTCCTCTGCTGTTAATAGGGACCATGTGTACTCCAGAAGCAAAGGAAACATCAATAAACTTAGAGGCATACCATGGTGAAGACTGTGTTCATTCAAAAAGATTTATATTCAAGGTACTGCCATTTAGATGGCATCAAAAGCTGAATTGAAATACCCACAGTTAATGTGCATGTAAATATTAACATTAGCCCCTTTAGGATATCTGCCATACTATCACTCGAAATCTGGGGTAAAATCCAAATGAAGTGAGTCAGTTCCCAGTGGATGCTTGCAAGGTTTCCCTAAACATGCCATGGGTTCAAGTTAAGCCAGGTGAGGTTTAGGTTGGATATTAGGAAAAATTTTTTCACTGAAAGGATTATCCAACATTGGAATAGGCTGCCCAGGGAGGGGGTGGATTCGCCATCCCTGGAGGTGTTTAAAAAAAGGGTAGACGTGGTACTTGGGGATATGGTTTAGATGTGGTTTTGTCAGGTTAGGTTAACGGTTGGACTAGATGATCTGAAAGGTCCCTTCCAAGATTTGCTGCAATGGCCACAAAGCCAGAGTAAGTCTCTAACACCTTTTTGGGCTGTGCATCAGCTGCTGCCAGAGCTGGGTCCACGGTTGATAGAAGAGACTGCTGCCACGTGTCCTGGGGACAGCCAGCCTTCATCAGCAAGTCTGAGCTGCCTCCTCTCTGTGGTGTGGGGAGACATCAAGACACACCAGCAGGTTAAGCAATGACACCTGGCATCTGGCTGCTAACTTCAATATAGGGTGGCAACGAGCAGGTTCAGCAGCAGCTGAGTGTAAGCCCCCTTCCTCCATCCCAGAGCAAAGTCACTGTAACTACTGTGTCCAGTGACTGAGTCTGGCAGATGTTTCAGAGGAGATTCAGTTTGCAGTGTAAAAATACAGAACATAAATACTAAATAAATAAATAAAAGAAACCAGGATAATATGTTTTAAGCACCGATTTTGATTAAGAGTTGAAACAGATTGTGGAGGGAAGGGGTGGATTCCCCATTCCTTGATGTCTTTAGTTCAAACTTGAGTGCCTTTAAGGAAAATGGTTTAGTTTTCAGTCTCCTCCTTGCGAGAAGCAGGAGTTGGACTCGATGGTGCTTATAGGTCCCTTCCAACTTGAGATATTCTATGATACTATGATTCTATGAAAATACAGTTTAGCCATATATGCAAATTACTGGCTGTCACATAGGGGTAACTGGGTGACACACAATGGTGGTGATATGCAAGAGGCCAAAGGCAGATAGCCCAACTGTGGTCCTCACCTTAACCTCCTGAGCTCCTCCAGGTGTGATTTTGAAGGACAGATGGAGATAGCTGACTGTCTCTTGCAGGGCAACTGGCTGGAGTTTACATAAAGGGAGAGGAGTCTTTTCCTTGCACTTGGGCAAGAGAAACACCATGTTTTTCTGCAAGCAGTATGAGCAGGTGGGAATATGGCTCTGCTGTGCAGTGGCTGACGTGATCTGAGAAGGTGACAGGGCACTGCCTGGGCACAGACATACTGCTCCTTTATGCAAACATGTCGACAGGGTATTACACCTGGGGAACAATATTCCTCGTGGCGTCAAGTCTTCTGTGCTTTATATTCAGCATCTAAAATTCCAGGGGTAACTTGCAAATGCCCTGCGTGTAGGAATTTTTATATGTGGAAATGCTGTTTCTGCTACAGGACATTGAGAAGGGAAATACATCTTTTAAATGCTTTTTGCTACAAGTAATAAAGAGAAAACCTAAAGGTTTCAGAAACTGGGGATTATGATTAGGAACACAAGAGGTTTGCTGCCTTCTCCTGTAACTCAGTATTCAGGAAAACAAAAAAGTCTGGAAATTAGTTAAGCAGGAAAAGCGTCTTAAAAACAGCAACAATAAAACTAATGATACAAATAGAGCAAAGTAATTAGCTGGAAAATCCAAATGCATACAGATCAGCCCAGCTGAATGGAATACAACCTAGCATGCAGCAGGAATTAGATAAAGACATTCCTGAGGCCACGCGCATTATTTTAGAGAGATGGGGTGGCAGAGAATTTACCACAAAGCTTAAGAGAAGACAAGGGAATAACATTTTTCAAAGAGTAGGCATGATGATTTCCATAGGGTAACCTTGCTTCACCCGATAGGAATATAACAAACGAAAAAGAAAATAACCAGAAGCAAGAACCTGGATCCCGTTTTTCATGATGTATAATACCTGGTTCCTCAAACAAAAGTGTTGATGGATGGAGACAGTTCAAAATGGTTTTTTTTTTCAGTTGTTTTCTGCCACTGATTTTAATAAATCATCATTGTTCATTACCACTTCTTTTGTGCAAATGACAAGTTCTTGACATTAACTTGTTGGTATGACTATCCAACAGCTAGCGTGTTCGTATAGCCTTCCTCTCCAGTTTTACTGATGCAGCAATTGCAAATGTGCAGTTTGTCTAGAATGTCAGATTGCTGTAAATATTTATTTTCAGTAAATCCCGTTCTCACAAAGGATTGAAGCTTTCTGCCTGAAGATACCGGACCCTGGAAAGCAACAACTGATCACAGTGTCCAAGCCTGCCTAACATAGGACCTTCTTCCAGTTACCTTGGAGGAAACCTGGGTGTGTAAGACAGGAAGAACAGGAATTATTTGTTGCTTTCTTGATTTTATATCCAGTAATATAGGCAGTTGGACTAGATGATCATTGTAGGTCCCTTCCAACT
>RSEF01000003.1:119284093-119306903 GCA_003993805.1 Himantopus leucocephalus
ATAACAGTTGGACTTGATGATCTTAAAGGTCTTTTCCAGCCACCACGATTTTATGATTTATGATTTTATGATTTTACAGCCCTCTTCCTCTTTCATGATGCAATTCATTAATGAAAATACTCGTGGGACAAAGACAGACCTCTACGGGATGCCATGTTCAGTGAACTCACAGTTTGGTGACGAATAATTAAAAAGCATTCTGTGACTAGTTTTCAGACATACACCTACTACTTCTAAATCAAGAAAACTTTCTTAGTTTTCTAATGAGACTACTACACAGCAGTCATCAAAGTTCTAAATTTATTATATCTACAGCTTTTCCCTTTATCTACCGTGGCAGTTATCTTGGTTCAAGGAATAAAACAGACTTATTTACAGGATACAGTTTTGACAGCTCCAGGTTGTCTGTTTTATATAGCACATTTTTCTTCAAGCTGTTTGCAGACTCATTGCATTTAAATGTGTTCCAATACCTTCCCATACATTTTCTTGGATTGCTTGGGTTTTCCTCCCATCCCATTATATGATTTTTAAAAGAAAGATGCTACAAGTTTTTTGCTCTCACTTCTACCTTCCATATGTTTGTAAAAGATTGGCATTAGTGTTTAAAATCTTATTCTGGCTATTTTCTTTAATACTTTAGGTTGAAAGCTGGAAAGCCAGCTGTCACTTACACAGAAACATATTCTCAATGTAATTTAGATTGGAGTGGCCTCCAGAAGTCTTCCTGTCCAAATCCCCAGTCAGGGCAGTTCACAGTTCTTTGGATCTTGTTCATTGACTTGTCCAGTTGAGTCTTGATTATCTCCAAGGTTGGTCTGTTATGATTTTAAACTACCTTCATACTGACATTTTTTTTCCTAAAATCCCATATTGTAGGATGTAAGTGTTGCCTCTCACCTTGTTGTGCACCTCTGAGAAGAGTCTGACTCCATCTTTTCTATACTCTCCTATGAGGTAGCTGCAGATAGCAATACGGTCTCCTCTGCCCCTCCTCTTCTCCAGGCCAAACAGTCCCAACTCCTTCAGCCTCTCCTCCTGTGACACATGCTTCTGTCATATGATCATCCCGGTGACTATCGCTGAACTCACCCAGTATGTCAAAGTCTTCCTTGTAGTGGGGTGCCCCAAGCTGGGCACAGCCCTCCAGATGTGGTTCCAGAGTGTTGAGGGGAGGGGAATAATCACTTGTCTCGAACAGCTGATTGCTCTTTTGCTAAAACAAACCAGGATGCAATTGATCTTCTTTTGCCTGAAGGGCAGAATCCTCCATTTCTACCTTGATCTGGTACTTCCTCCTAGTAATATTTAGTTACCTGGATAAAAGGGATCTTTTAGTAAAAATTTTCTCCACAGTCATTCATTAGTATTATTCAGTAAGGGGCGGCTGATTATGTCCTATTAATATTATTTAGAAAGGAGACATAATCAACCACTCTACCTACCATCAACCATTACAGCCCCACTCTCAAAATCCTCTTCTGGTTCAAAACTCCATAAATAGTAGACTTTGGTGCCCTAAAGACCAGAACCCAGAAGAAGCAAACTTCAGGGAGAGGAAGTCACTTAGCTGTGAAGATACAGTTCAAATGTTCTTCATGCCTCAGTCCTAAGCACCATGGCATGTGACTCTGGCTGGTGAGCTCCAAACTCTTTATATTTCTCCTTGCTTAATCGTTTTTTGGTGGTTTGTTTTTTTTTTTTTTTTTTNAACTGATTGCATTATTTTTTGACTTCTATTTTAATAAGTACATAATTAATTGTTTTATCCAGCCATTTCCTAATTGGCTTGCCAATTGATCTTGACACTTTCTGGAATGTCATCTGTATTGTGTACTTATCATAATTTTTATTCTTGATTTTCATCTAATAGGGAGCTGCTATGTATCTCTTCTGACTGTCTCCTATTTTCAGCAGACCTATTTTGTTTTTCCTTTTTCCCTTCACTTTTTTTTTCTATCCTGCACATGTAACTTCCACCTCTTTACTCTTCTCCCAGGTAAGATTTGCTAAAATACAGTCCATTATCATTTTCTTCTCATGCACCCTTTTTCAGCATCATCATGCCCTGATTAATAGTCTTGTATTTCACCTCCCTGTGTTGAACAAAAGCATTGTATAGGAATGACTCTCACTGAACAAGATGGACTCCTTTCTTTCTCAGTATCGCGTGCTCCTTAACAGGATCTTTCTAACAACCTCCTCCTTATTCTGTAAATTTCCAGGCCTGTTAACAATGAACCAGATTTTACTGCTCAGGCACCGTCACTGAAAACAAACTATTCTTGTTTCAGGTGCTTTTGTTAGACATGGAAATAAATTCAGTAGGACTGCTCTGCAAGTGTGGTCACTGTAAATAAGGATGACATAGTCTTGACCTGTTAATGACAATAAACACTTTAGCGTACAGATTAGCACTGTAACAACACTTGGATGTCAGTTTTAAAGACAGATTTATGTGCAATAAGCCCTAAACTGTTGGATACCTGTTCTCTGATGTTACAGGTTATGCCTGGTATGTTGAAATCTCTGTTTCTACTCTATTTACTTACTTGCTTTCAACTGTTGGGAAGCTTCCCATCTGCACTCTTTTGTTTTATTGTTAGGTCACTCCTGCGTCACAGGTTATCTTTTTCTTCTGTCTTTTATAGCAGTAATACCAAGACATTTTGGAATGTGACTTGATTTCTAGGTGCTGTGCAATGCAAGATGTAAGGAAGAATGACTGATTTGCTCCTTTCACAGAGTTTGAAAGATGTGCATTCTGCATCATATGTTACAACAAATAAATAGATTTTGGAAATGCATCCAGCAAGGCAACAAAAAATATTTTTGCATTTTTTCAGAGAAGGACATCAGACCTCAGGCTCTTTTCCATGGGCATTTTTAGATTACTTTGATTTAATTAACTTCAACAAATCTAAGTTCTGCATTTGCTAAACAGACGTCTTGCAGAATTTGACATTGTAGTACATAGTGTTTTATATTTAATATAACGATAGCCACAGAAGATCCCAAAATAATGAAATTACTTCTCCTTAAAATGTAATTAATTTTCTAGAGTAGGTAATTATCAATGTTTTGCTTCTAGCCCTGTAATACAAAATTACATGTGCCTCATCTTCTCTTCTATTACATTTCCAAATGAATGGACAGCTTTCTGATTTTATCAAGCAGAATATTTTTCAGTTGCCTTCTGTGGAAAATATTTGAGTTCTTTCGCTGACTGCCACATCTCAGGTAGTCCTTTTCAGTCAGCAATTCCATTCTGATCCTGTAATGAGTTACAACCGGGCAGATACCATGTGCAGCCCACGCATTTGGTTTGCAGGATCAAAGCTTAATGAGAGGTAGGTGGGAATGATTCTTCTGTGTCACAGGAATTGCTAGTACTCCTCATGTTCCTCACATGTATTTTTGGGTAGATCATCTGAAATTGTTAGGGAGGAAAGAAAAGCGGGGAAAGATCAGAATAGATAAAATGACAGTGGCAAAGGCACTCTACTGGGGTCTGAGAACACACATTCAAATAATGAATTGCTATGAAATGAAGACAAAATATAGGCAAAAAACCCCAAACAGCATCAAACTCCTCAAAACCTACACACAACACAACACAACCCAATCCTTCCATCCCCCTTCACTTTTTCAAAATTTCCTATAAAAGTCAAATTCACTGCAGAGGCACTTAGATATTTCATCCTATTTTACATTGTCTACAGATTAATGACTAGAACTTCCATAATGATTTTAAGTAGCATATTGCATAAACACAAGAACAGAACAGGAAGAAACTACAAATGTTTTATATTAAAAATTATATCCAACAACATTTTTTTTTTTGGTGTAATCAGAGACAGATGTCTGAGCTAGCTTAACTCCACAGGTCTGAATTCTGTGGAGCAGTGGAACTGAGGCACAGCTGAATTTCCTCTTTCAAAGTTCTGTAACAGTTTCTGTATTTTCATGTCAAAACAGAGAAGGGAAGCTACAAGTAATAGTTGCTGGGTCTCTCCTGTCAGAAAAAATAGTGGTTGTAACATATATATAAACGTGAAAGTTTGCTGAGCAGCTTTGATCTCATTACTTGCTGCGAGTGAGGTGCACAGCTGGCAAGGGTTATAAAGTAATGGTAATTACTGTGCAAGGCAGTTCTGTTTATAAAGAATCACTGAGATTACTTTAAGAACATATACATACCAAGAGAGACAGAGCAAAAAGACTAGGATAGATTAGAGAGATAAAAACATAGAAAAAAGTGTAAGAAAAACTCAAGGTAACAGTAGGAGATTAAAAAAAAAAAAAGAACAAACATCCTTACAGAAGCTGAATTGCCATATATGATAGCATGACACTAAATTAGAAATTTTAATAACCATTATTATTACAGAGGAATCTAGAAGCGTCAGCCAGCCTGGGTACTGATGATGATATTCTCTTCTCCTAATGTTTACAATTAATCTAAGGCTAGCTACAGGTGTAGACACCTTCCCTCAATCCCATAAGTCAGTGGAGAGACACAGCAATCTCCAGAGGTTGATTCCCTCTACCTGTCCTCAAACTGAACCTTAAGATGAGCTGATGATGAGCTTAGAATAGACGCTTATCCTTTAGGCAGATAAAATTACGAAAGTGTGGGATGGGATAGGGTAGGGTAGGATAGGATAGGATAGGATAGGATAGGATAGGATAGGATAGGATAGGATAGGATAGTATAGTTCAGTTGGAAGGGACATACAACAGTCACCTAGTCCAACTGCCTGACCACTTCAGGGCTGACCAAAAGTTAAAGCATGTTAAGGGCATTGTCCAAATGACTTTTAAACACTGACAAGCATGGTGCATCGACTGACTCTCTAGGGAGCCTGTTCCAGTGTTTGACCATCCTCTCAGTAAACAAATGCTTCCTAATGTTAAGTCTGAACCTGCCCTGGCACAGCTTTGAACCATTCCCACACGTCCTATCACTGGGTCCCAGGGAGAAGAGATCAGCACTTCCCTCTCCACTTCCCTTCTCAGGAAGTGGTAGAGAGCAATAAGGTCGCTCCTCAGCCTCCTTCTCTCCAAACTGGACAAACCCAAAGTCGTTCATAGGACATTCCTTCCAGCCGTTTAACCAGTTTGTTGCTCTCCTCTGGACTCATTCAAGGACCTTAACATCCTTCTTAAATTGTGGGGCCCAGAACTGCACACAGTACCCAAGGCGAGGCCACACCAACGCTGAATAGAGTGGGACAATCACCTCTTTTGACCGACTGACTATGCTGTGTTTGATGCACCCCAGGATGGAGCTTGCCCTCATGATTGTCAGGGCACACTGCTGACTCCTATTGATCCTGCTGTTGCCCAGCACCCCCAGAACCCTTTCTGCAGGCTGCTCTCCAGCCACTCCTCTCCCAGTTTATACTTGTGTCCAGTGTTACTCTGTCCTGGATGCAGAGTCCGGATTTTTTTCTGGTTAAATTTCATGCTGATGATTGTCCAGTGTTCCTATCTGTCTAGATCCCTCTGCAAGGCCTCTTGTCCCAAGAAGAATCCCACTCCACTATAATATATGAACAGAGGGACTGTTTTACCATTATGGGTCTGTAATCTAAATGAACAAGATAAATAACAAATGAAAGCAGAAGGGACTGTTATCCTCCCTGCATGCACATTAGCAACTGATTGATAATGAGAACACTGCCCTGCTGCTGCAGGTGTTGTTGGAGTCCTGTGTAACCTCTCAGTGGAACCACTGACATTGAGACTGGTTGGAGATTTTAAACTTACGTCTTCTCCATCTCAAAACACAGTCATACATAGATTTAAAGAATATTTTATTGTCATATTAGCATCATTAAACAATATATAATTTTACCGTGGGAATTAAAGTGGTTAAGTGGTTGACTTTGGAAGATCTGTTTTGCCATTTCATGTAAATAATATTCAGAAAGGATTTTCTGAGGGGGGAAAATACCCAGATTTACAATTTTTAATCATCACTTTGAGACGGCAACTGCTGTAATATGTGTCTTTAGTCAGTCATTATCTACATGCAAGAATGGTGTCATAATAACACGTCAGAGAGGAAAGGATATTGTTAAGATGTGTATAATGCAGCTCAGATTGGAGATCTTTACTGTGTTACATTCTACCTGACTCCTACCTAAAAGATAGTTTCAAGGGCTAAGGGAGAAACAGGTAACATAACCCTAGGGCCTTGTGTTATCAGTACTCTCCTGCTGGCTAATTTCAAGCTGTTCTGGTTTATGTCTGTGTGCCACTACTGTGCCTGCAGAGTGGAGTATCCTAAATAGGTGTGCGACTGATGCTGTGTTACTATGCGCTGCCCTGGCCAGGAGTCAGGTAGTATAAATCAGCATAGCTTGACTGATTTAAAGAATTGTATAGCATTGGGTATGGTATTAAGCGAAATTAAATTACCAAGCCTAAAGGCTAAACCCATTATGCCTTAGTACAGACCACACTAGAGTTGAGTACATGTAATGAGTAGGTATGTGAGCATTTTTTCCAGGATGGTGTCTGGAAAGAGCTGCTTGCAAAGTGAACAGGCAGTGATTTCTGCAACTGAGAGACAGACAACAGCTAAATGATACAGCATGTTACAGGAAACATACAGCTGTTCAATCTGTGTTACATGAATTTAAATCCTTCCTAAAGGTAGGATATGAGATGAGAACTTCTGATGACTTTATATAATTTCAGAGCAGGATAGTTCAGGTATTACCATTCAGAATGACTAAGAACCACCATTGCTATTCTTCCTGTGGATTCTTGCATTAAGGACTTTTTTTTTTTAGGCTGATGGAGAGTTTCACATCATTAGAAACATACCTAAGGTGCATATGTTTTTTCATGTGTCTTAGAGCACAGAGTCTTAGAGCTTACAAAGTGTTAGTAAACAGGCAATTTCTTAAAGTCAGTTTATTGCCCAAATGCCTCTCATGTGGTCGTGCTGCTTATTTACAAGATCCTGATACTTTTGCTGAGTTATTGACATTTACACACTTACAAGCTTTTATAACCACCTCTCCTGTAAAGAAATAGATGATTATTAAAAAAAACTTACATGTTAATATTAACTCAAACCCAACATTTCTGTTATTTATAAATTGTTTACTTAGTATCAGCAAAAGTGCAATACTGTCTTTAAGACATATATTTCCCCAAGTAGTCTTCCTGATTTCTTTAATCTCCTCTGTCAACTACTAATATAACGGTTATCAGTGCAGAGTGAGATTTCCATAAGACTTCTAAAACTGGTGTTTGCCCATGCAAGTGGAAATGGGCTGGGAAGTGCACAAGCTGGCTATCCTCTCCAATATGCTTGTCAGACATTTTGGTGAGCTAAAGAGAAATGTTCTTGCATAGACAGAGTGTAGTGTGGAAAGAGTCTTGACTAGCAGGAACTTTTACTTAATTTATTTTGTTGCAAACTGCAGACAATTCAGATCACTAATTCAGATACCGAGAAAAAAAGAAACAACATAAAACCTCAAACATTTAAGTAACCATCTTTTCTTTCGATTCCCAATGCTCAGCTTCAGCCAGAAACTTATCTCAGTCTCAACTTCCCTTGTTTTCACTCACTTCATCCCAGTTCCTCAGGGAGGCACAGGAGGCTGGAGTCACAGGCAACACTGGCTTCTTTCTGCCACTGTCTCTTTCTTCTCTTCCTCCCATGATCCATCCATCTAGCATCTTAGTGTCTCTGTTCCAATGTGGGTCACCCATGGCTGCAGTCCCTCAGGGATGTCCCTGTCTGTGGGTCACCTGTGAGCTGGAATTGGCTCTGACCAGCACCCAACATTTCATGGCCTTCCCCACACAGGTAAACACTGCAGCCCCCTTTGACTTAAACTCTGCCATTTATGCCTAGTACAATGGAGTTAGCCCACTTTGTATTTGGAGCCCTTTAACCTTGCTGCCAGAAACTGGGAAGGTTTACTTGGCAAATGATAAATCTCTGATGTGTCTGTTCTCTAAGATGGTCTCTCAGGGTCTGTTGTACCACTCCTATAAGCAGGATACGAGATAAAATGGATCTTCCTCTGTCCCAAAATGGAAACTCCTACGTAGAACTAAAAATCATTATTTTTTAAGAAGAAACACAAATGCTACTTGGCTATAGACTGTCATTTTTTCCTACCTAAATCTTTAATATTGTTTTTCTCCTTATGTTCCCTGAATATTTTCTACACTGCATTATTCTTGAAATTCCATAAAGTTCTTTTTGTTATATAGTTGTAGAGAAACAATGTTAAACAACAGACCTGATTTTAGTAGAAAGACTTTGGATAGATAAAAGAGAGCTGTTTTCAATCATGTTAGAGCCACAGAAAGCCCGTTTCTCAAGAACAGGTCTTGAAAAATATGTTTGTGGAATAGAACGTGGAACAGAAAAGGATCAAGGATTCTTCTTTAGTAATATAAATAAAATCATTTCAGTGTATTAAAGTTAGGCCAAGTACTCAGACACTGATTTTTGTGAACATCTATGGCTACAGACATACTGTAAAAGAGATCCTGTTTCTCCTGGAGAAAAAAAATTCATTTAACTCTTTTTAATGCAGCGGAAGATATAACAAGGAGTTGATATGAGAATATAAAATGCTGTTCAGATTAATAACAACACTGTAGTAAAAATAAGACCACCAAATACTGAAAAAGCAAATTTCTAAAATGTGTACAACATCCCTGTTACACCAGTGAACAAGATCTAATAAATGCACCAATCTCATTAAACTGTCTAGACTTATATAAATTTAAAATCACGACCTCAATAATGACACTTCCTAATGCAAATTGAAAATTTATTCCAAACTTAAAATAAATATAAGATTTATATCCTTTTTAAAAAGTTCATTCTATTCACAGGGTGTTGCAGGCTACCCAGCTCTAGTGGATAATTTTGTTCCTGTGATTTGAGATCCCAGAAGAATAAATACGTATTTTAGTCAATTATAGACCAGTGCACAAAGTAAATACTAATATCAAAAAGACAAATACTAGTAGAAATGCAAATATGTTTTCCCTTGGATATCACAGCTGATTTTGTTTAAGATATAATTCACATTAAAATATAAAGCTGCTAATTAATCAAAAGCTTTTTTTCTTATGTCCTAATATTAGAAAGTAATTTCTAGCATTTTGTGAATTTATTCATAGCTAATTTTATGACATTAAAATTTGCCTCCAGTAAGGGGAAAAAGCAAAGAACTAGGCAAAAGACGATTGTTTTCTCTCTTTTCTATTAAAACAGCAAAAATATCTGTTTGGAGGAATAGAAAATACTTCTGAAATCGAAACAGTTTTTCATAGTTGTTCATTTGATACGTATATATAGTATGTACATTTAGTTTTCTAGGCAAACAAAACAAAACTATATTCACTATTTCTCTTGCTCGCTCTTGCTCTCTCACCCCTCACCTTAAGCTTTTCCTGCAGATATAAAACCCAAACTTCTACTCACTTTAATGGGATCAGTGCTTGGTGCATTGTGCCTTTCCTGATAGCTGTGTTTCAAGTCATAAATATATCCTCTGAGTCCAGTAGAACAACATCGGAAGGGCTTCTCCTTGCCGTTGAAAAGAAAGATTATATTATCTCCAATATTTTTTATCTCTATGCCCTCCTTTAAGACAATGCATTCAGAGCAATGGCAGACAGGGCTTGAGCTAGTGGGGAAACACATTGTTCTATTATTACACAACTGCGGGCAGTTGTCTTAAGATCTCGTGTGCACTTTATTGAAAGGGAAAAAAGAACTGATGAGGAAGAGCTCAGAGACTGACAAATTCATGTGCACCAATAGAAGGTGAGGAAGAAGTAAAAGGTTTGCATTTTGGAAATTGTAGTGGGTTAGCCCCAGCTGGCAGCCAAGCACCCACTCAGCCGCTCGCTCACTCCCACCCAGCAACAGTATGGGGGAGACAACAGGAAGAATGAGGGTGAGAAAACTCATAGGTCAAGATAAAAGACAGGGAAATCACGTACCAAGTACTATACTGTTGTGGGTAAACCAGACTTAAGGAATTTAACTTAATTCATTGCCAATTAGCATAAATATTTAATTACTGATCTGGGTATTGGGAAGCAAACAGACAAATGAAAAGACAAACATTTTAAGCGAGAAACACTTAAGGAAAAACACCTTTCCTGACCTTAACTTCACTTCAGCCTCCTCTCCTCCCTTCATCCCAATATCTGTTCAGTTCACTACTTTGTTCCAGACACCTCTCCTCCCACCTTGTTATCGTCACAGGTTATACTCAGTCCCTTTAGAGAGGCAACAGTGGTGAAGGTGGTCAGGGTCAGCAGTTTGCCTCTGCTGCTCCTTCCTTCTCACTCTTTTCCTATGCTCTGGCAGGGGTCCGCCATGTGTGACAGTCCCTGTTGGGAAGTATCTGTTCCAGTGTCGGCTTATACGCTGGCTGCAGCCCCTTCAGGGGGTGGCTGCAGCCCCTTCAGGGGGTGGCTGCTCCACTATGGAGCACCTCTTTCTCCTCTGACCCTGGTGTTCCCTCTGTTGCTTCTCACTCTTATTGTTCTGTCCTCCTCCTACCCTGGTGTTTTTCTCAATTTCTTAAATATGTTTTACCAAAGGCACCATCAGGTTTGCTGATAGGCACAGATTTGTCCTGTGGTGGGTCCATTGCAGAGCCAGCTGGAAATGGCTGTCTGGCATGGGGAAGCCCCTGGTTTCTTCTCACAGAGGCCACCCCTGCAGCCTGCCCATTACCAAAATGTCGTCATGGACACCCAATACAGAAGTCTATAAAAATGTGCCGTCAGAAAGATGTGGTCTTATGGTTTGCAAATCAAGAGATTAGTATTTTTATGCAAAAACCCCCCATGCTCTGTAAATTAAAGCAAAAAATGTTGCCTTATGTGGTAAATAATGTGTGATGGGTAAAGGAAAGAAATAAAGTTGNGTCATGGACACCCAATACAGAAGTCTATAAAAAATGTGCTGTCAGAAAGATGTGGTCTTATGGTTTGCAAATCAAGAGATCTGACTAGTATTTTTATGCAAAAAACCCCCATGCTCTGTAAATTAAAGCAAAAAATGTTGCCTTTTGTGGTAAATAATGTGTGATGGGTAAAGGAAAGAAATAAAGTTGTATGAGAACTGCTGTACCATCCACAAAAACTTCTAAATGAAAGATGGATGACTCACATAAATAATATGAAGAAATAAAAAATTATTTGATTCTGTAGAGCATTTACTGTAGTGTTAAGATGTTCTATCTCTTCATACTTCTGAGGCGATGGGAGAGGAAGAATCAGAAAACCAGATTAATTACATTCAAACTGAGAAAGAGGCATTGATCATTTCTGGGTGGTCAGATACTTACTCCACTCTGCATCTTTGCCAAAACATAGAATAATTTGTGATGCATCTTTAAAACCAGATAAAGGATTTTGAATATTGCCATTTAATGACTTTCTTAAATCCACTTTTTATAGCTGTGAATAGTATACTTCTTTCCACTCTTGTGAGTTACTCATTCTTAAAATATTATTTATTACATTGAAATTTTATTGCAATTCTTAAAGCAAAATTTGGACATTAGTTACATGTACCAATATGATTCCAGGATATATTTACAAATTGGCATTTATGAGCACTTCATAATGCTTTTTTTTCCTGGTTAGTCATGCCTATTTTATATAATCTTTCTCCTCTCAAATACCATTTTTTTGGCATCACTTTCAGTGCAAATCTGGGGATGTGAAATTTGGCCCTTCTGACTTCAGTCCCTTCACCAGGGCCAGAATTCTGCCTCTCACTTCTATTACAAAGAGAGTTAATAAGGATAAAAAGTTTAGGCTTTAAAAAGACTGAGCAGAAATGTTGTCTCTACAAAAATTCAAATTAAAGTGAATATAGGGTGGTCTTAAGTTTATTACATCTTTAACTGTGGGTTTGGGGGAATTGTGCAAAATATGTGAGAAAGAAAGCTACAAATATAAAATAACAAAATATTGACACAACTTCATTTCCCACTCATGTGTTTTGATTCTGCCCAGGAAGCTCCATCTCCCCAGATCGTTACCTTCAACTATTGTTATCTGCTCAAAGGACTCTGTCTCACCAGGAACCATAAGAAAATGATAAATTAAAGTTTGTAGTATCAGTTTGCTTCCTGGATAAAAGCTTGGTGAACAAAGGGTAGTGCTACAAAGTGGATATAAGCGAGCATTCTGAGTATGTGCGTGGGTTGTCCAAGGTAAATGAAGCATTATGCTGAAATTCAATAGCACAGAGGTAGGTCAGTGACCTACCATCACATACAGTGTGTAACGGAGAAAATGGATATTTTTAAATGAAATCATTTGATTAGTGAAGCAGTAGCCTGTAGATAAATGGGGTACAAGAAGGCTGTATGGGACTTTTCAATTTGCAAGTATTCTTCATTACAAAGCCATCTTGTTACTCAATAATAAAAACAAAATTGTGAGAGCAAAATCTATTTTTCATTTTCATACTACTTGCTCTTTATTTTAATTTATTTTTCGCATGACAGTATAGTGTTTGTGAAATTATAGAGCCAGGTGCAGAGTTTTATAGGATTCAATCCATAGAACTATAAGGAATCTTCACTACAAAGCTCTGAACAAAAACATAAAATCTGACCCACATTGCGGCCTCCCTTCCAATCATCATTCACGTTCACTACAGTGCAAATGCTAACATGCACTTCAGGTACACAAGCAGTACACAGATTTGACTCACTCGGCGAAATCAGTGGAGAGTTGCCCTTGCTTCGAGGGACATTGGGTCAGCTCCTGACCTGTTGACTGCTGCCTTCCAAAAAAGAAGGTTGGTTGGTGCTGATGGCAGCCCACCAATTAGGACTGCTTCCTGTGCATCTAAAAAGGTTACTTTCCACAGTGCCCTGGGTTGAAATGTGTGTTATCAGGCCCACAGAATGGGTGTGATCTATCTGGAGCATGTAAGGCAGAGAATGTCTGTCTCTGCTCCTAACCCGTGTGTCACCTGCCTCTTCCCTCACACCAGCCAGAACACATAGCGGTAAAGCACCACTGGTGGTGGATTTCAGTCCAGCTAGAAGTGCATTTTGCCTCTTGTACACTTTTTTTGGGCCCTGGGACAATGCCCCTGCTCAAATGTCTGAAGCTTGCCACGTTTTGTTTGGGGTATCACACAAACTCCATAATTTTTGTGTGCCATGCCAAACACTGTGCAGTTTGGCCACCCAAGAACTATACTTGCCGTTATCCTTTTATGCTCCTGAGCTACCTTGTTCTAGCTGCTGTTCAAGACAAGACAGTGCATCCGTCTGGGCTCCTGTGGATTGTAATTACTTGTATTCCTGAGATTCTGCATGGAATGGTAAATCTTTGTATCCTAGTCCTCAGAAAACTGAGGCCCATCCCAAAAAAACCATATCGATGTTCCACTCACATCAGTGTTGCAGGAATTTAGGCACTAGTGCATCTTTGTGGACCAAGCCATAAATTGATATAAGCATTTCATAACTCACTGAAATCAGAAAACAGCACCCTAAGAACTTATTTCTAATAAATTTTCATGAAAATTTCTTCCTCCCTGTCACACCAAGGTGCTAAGGAAAGGAAACTAATCTTCTAAAGATGTTCCACCCTGAAATGCCAGCAATCTTAAACCTGTATTCTTTTTGGTGAGGTGTGAGCAATTACTGCAAAATATTATGTAGGTGCTGTACAGAAAATTTCAACAAGTATCACATAAAGAGCAACTTGTAAAACCAGAAAATATTACAGACAATGAAATCCTTTAAGAAAGTTGATTCAGATAAAATGTTTCATTGCCATCTAGGATCTTTCCATTAGGTCTTTCCCTCACATAGCTCTCAACCCTGTCAAATTTTGTGTCTGCTGAGTGATTTCAGGCTCTTTTCTTCATTTCAAACTTCAGCTTCAGAGATGTTCTCTGCAGGGGACTTCATAGAGAACTGAGTCAGGCTCTTATCCGTACAAGCAATCACTTGAGAAAATAGCTTAACCATTTTAAAAATGTAGTGGAAACAAAAGGACACAGCTAAAGCAAGGATCTGTCTGATTGTTCCCTAAGGGTTAATGGATGTTCAGAACTGGTGAAAGGAGAAAAAAACCCAAGCCCTAGTTTCCCCAGTCTTTTAAGTAGGACACTTCTATCTGTGATATGGTAAAATTATTAACCTATTAGAGTGTCTATTGACATGGATACTAATTTTCCCATTGTACTAATGCTGCCTTAGTAATAGGGCTTGAGTCTTGAGTTGTTAGAAAAGTGTCAATTATTTTCTAAGAGACTTAAACAATTGAATTTTGGGGATTTTTTTTCCTTTCCCTCAAAACAGCTAAATAAAAAAGCTGAAAGTTTCTGATAAAAGGAAAAAACCACTTACTTTTAAAAAATAATCTTGGGTTTAAAAAGAAAGCTAACATGTATTATTTATTAGCCATTTTAATTTAAAAAATATATAAGTAAGAAGTTTTTCAGTTAACTCTTCTTTACTTACTTCTACAGTGTTTCATGTTATACAAAGTGAAGAAAGGGAAGGGTATGATTTTACAGAGTCTCTGACTTACTTGTCTTTGGAAGAGGGGAAATTATATTCTCATTCCTCTTTCCTACCCTTTTAATGCCTTAAAGTGTTATTCACCTGAGCTCAGGGAGAGCCATTCTGCTGACTCCTGCAAGCTATGAAGAGGTAGCCTGCACCCTGCCCACTGGCTTGCCAATTCTCATTTAAAGTCTGAGGAAGTAGAGGTGTAGTAGACAGAGCAAGTAAAAGGTGAGAGTTGCACCATGAGGTCCGTACACAAGCACCACATAGAATTTCACTGAGAAAATTATTTGTATATTATGTCCAATATTGTTAGAAAAAATCCCAGCTGTGTTTAATTACTACTGAACTTGTAGCCTCAGTCTATCTGGAACTGTTCTCAGGTACTGAGGCCAAGTAGTGTGGAGCAGCTGCATAGACGTTATTAAATTCCCAAATACTAATTCCTACACCGTGCCCACTGAGAACGGTACCTGGTTCGTGCTGACTCCTAAACCCTGCCTGAGATCTTGCTTTGCAAGATTGCTAGTTATGTCGGGTCAAACTGTGTCAGGGATCATTCCAGTAATTTAAGAGTACAAATCAAACTCCAGTGTCTGGAAACATTCCTTGACATGGTTTGATGTAAGAGAATATACATACCCTATTGGGCTTTGTTAAAATATTTTATTTCCTCTGTTTAATAAACATTATTAGGTGAAGTATTTACTTTTCATGTTTCTATTAAGTAGCAAAGTGCCATTGAATTAATAGGATTCTTGCAACATTGATTTTAATGTCATTTTGGATAATAAGAATTCTATGTGGAAAAATATTGTATAATATTTTTCAGAGAGAGGATAATTGAATATTTCCTACTCTGTTTTATGTAATAAGAATATAATTTTCTGCTTAATTCTTAAAATTGTAAAATAAAGCTAATGATGTATATGATGATATTTTGCAGAATAGCAATGTTATTCTGGTGTCTTGTGTAAATATCCAGGCTGCAGCACATAAAAATTATGTTTTTGCAGCTGTAATTTAGGTGAATAATCTCATTCTATAACCAATTACACAGAAGCTTACTGAAGACATTATCAGATTGAGTTCAACTGAAAAAGTAGTTTTCTATACTGCTGGTAAGTATCTATGATATCCGTGACTGGTAGGGATTTATTTGGGTTTTGGAGTTTTTTTTTGGAATAATCTGCTTAGACACACAAACGTCCTCCTAGACTAACTCCAGTATTATGCTAGGACTGGGCAATTTGAACAGAAAACCAACTAGAAATGGACTGAAACACAAGAACAAAGACCAGTAATAGGATCCATTAAAGTCTGTTTCATATGAAGACAGGAAGCCTTTCGGTAAAACGTAGGAGGATAAAATGATTTGGAGTTCTTGCGGCGGTTAGGCTGAGTGAGATAGCACAGCTCTCCATAGTACAACTTCAAAAGGGCATCTCACTTCAATTACTAGATTGTAACTATGAATGGTGGTGCAACACAGAACATGAGAAATAACCATATTCCTTGTAGGTGTTTGCTAAAAGTTTACTCAGTCTAAGAACTGAGGCTTCAGATCCTGTTACATGAAACTGATGTATTCACAAGGGTTTGAAACCCGATCCCTGCCTGTGATATTATTGCTCTGTTTATTTATGTGCTAACATTAACACTGATCACTCAGACTAAGGCCATGCAGTTGATCAGGAAAGGAAAAGTTTGAAAGTTTATTGTCTTTAAAAGGAATAAACATTCTCTATTCATGCTGCCATAGCTCTGCTCAGTGCCTTCTTGTTGAGGGAATCAAAAATCTAACACCTTAGACATCCTCTCCAATTTTTATTGTAAATAAATTTATCTTCAGTGGGAAAACATGATGTTTGTAACAGAGACAGTTATAATTAATAATATTGTATTCTACATTTACTTTAATTATTACTTCTAGTCTAAAACTGACTTTCTACACCTATTATGAGAAAGTACTATCTATCTTTGTTTCCTTGATCATGCCCTCCAAATATCTTTTTATTGCACGTCATCTAATTTGGAGTGCCAGAATTAAAAGTGTTCACCTTTAGAAGAGCAGGACTAACCTCTCACATTAAAGGAAATTGATTTTGACTAAAGTTTCTGTCTTTTCTAACAAATTATTCAAACAGAATTGGCCAGCTAAAAGGAAAAACAATGAACAGATGTTAACACAGGAGAACACTGTGCAAGAGTAACTCTCAGGCTGACATTTACCAAATAATTTCAAGTTATTAATACAAACAAATATATAAGAATAGATGTATGGATATTAATCTCATGTGAAAAAATAAAGTGACTTAAATTGTTGAAAAGTTAACTTAGACTAAGTTACTTTCCTTTCTTGAGTCTTCTTATGTTAATAAGCAAGCCATCTCCTGTTCAGTGTGATCCAGCAATTCTGCTCTGCATATCTGCACTGTTGCAATACCTGTGAGTGCTAGTGATGGATGTTGTCATTGATTGCACTGTTTGCTGCACATTAAGAGTAAGAGCGCTCCTATGATATACAGTATTCCAAGCGTTTATGTTGCAACTCCTAAGAATGTCTGTTGACATTGTAATAGCTGCTAGCATGCCTTGTAGGAGAAAAATTTTTAGGCTTTGAAAGTTTTATGCTTTAAAAGTTGAATTCTTTCAGCATACAGATGCAAAAAAATGAAGCATCCAGAACAAGAAGACGCAAAGGAAGTGTTCACAGAAGAGAAATAGTGTAAATCAATGACGTTTCCACCTGCACTGCTTGGTTCTGGTTTTAAACACTAGCTGCAAAATCAACCTTATTCAGGCAACCTGCAGTATAGGAAAATAAAACCCAAGTTTAACGAAGTTAGCCCAAAGACAGATCACATAATTATGGTTACTAACGTGACGTGTTTGTATTAATGCAGCTGTAGATCAGTAATTAGAAGCTAAAGGCATGCTTACTGAGAGAGCTGAGTTTCCCTGGTGCTCAACTTCTCTTCATGCTGAGGTTGCCACTCTCACATGCTGTTCAGTGAGAAGTTCAGATCAGAGTTATCAGTGAAAATCTGCTAGATTTAAAAAAAAATCTCAGAATATGCATATGCATTATTTTCTTTCTGTTAAGTTTATACATACAGTAGTGAGTACATTTCTTATATATACTACTTAATTTTCTGAATTTATTTGCTGCCCTCTCATATAGGGGTCCTCCCACAGAGGAACCTGGACAGTCTTGAGAAGTGGGCCTGTGTGAACCTCATGAGGTTCACCAAGGCCAAGTGCAGGGTCCTGCACCTGGGTCAGGGCAAACCCCAGTCTCAATACAGTCTGGGGGATGAAGGGATTGAGAGCAGCCCTGCTGAGAAGGTCTTGGGGGTACTGGTGGATGAAAAGCTGGACGTGAGTTGGCAAAGTGTGTTCACAGCCCAGAAAACCAACCGCATCCTGGCCGTATCAAAAGAAGCATGGCCAGCAGGGTGAGGGAGGTGATTCTGCCCCTCTACTCCACTCTGGTGAGACCCCACCTGAAGAACTGCATCCAGCTGTGGGGCCCTCAGCACAGGAAAGACATGGACCTGTGGGAGTGGGTCCAGAGGAGGGAGGCAAAGATGATCACAGGCTTGGAACTCCTCTCCTATGAGGACAGGCTGAGAGAGTGGGGGTTGTTCAGCCTGGAGAAGAGAAGGCTCCAGAGAGACCTTATTGTGGCCTTTCAGTCTTAAAGGGTGCCTACAGGAAAGACGGGGACAAACTTTTTAGCAGGGCCTGTTGTGATGGGACAAGGAGTAATGGTTTTAAACTAAAAGAGGGACGATTTAGACTAGATATAAGGAAGAAATTTTTTATGATGAGGGTGGTGAAACACAGGAACATGTTACCCAGAGAGGTGGTACATGTCCCATCTCTGGAAACATTCAAGGTCAAGTTGGACAGGGCTCTGAGCAACCTGATCAAGCTGAATATGTCCCTGCTCATTGGAGAGAGTGTTGGAGTAGATGACCTTTAAAAGTCCCTTCCAAACCAAACTATTCTATGATCCTATAATATAGAATTTTCAGTAAATTTTTTAACTCCGTACATGTTTATTTGGGGTAAACCACTTGAACTCCTCTTGGTCCACAGCTCACAATTGTTGTAATGTTAAAGGAGCTGATGAAAATGGGAATAATGCTGCTTTCCAATACAATTCTGACTTGTTAGTACCTGGTGTAATAGAGTCTTCTAAAGGTTATTCTAATTTTTTCCTGTCAGGGGCCTACAAGAGCTCCTATAGCATCTAGAGGACAGTGTAAAGCAGAGTAATTAACACAGCTGCTCTGTGGTGATTCATGTAGTGAATTCACATAGTAACCAGTTAGGTCAATTTTAAGGTTGTTCTTTTTGATCTAAGCCATAGAGCATACTCAGTGCAGATCATAATTTAACACTAGAGATCTTTGCCTTAATAGTCAGGAGTTTCTTTCAGCTTGCACTAAAGTAAATGCTTCTGTGTCAGAGTTAGAAAAGATTGTGCTCCAAGCCACCTACGTCAGTTATAAACTGAGCATTTGTAAGTGAAATTAGTCATCCATAGTATTGTAGTATTCTGGCATTCAGATCTTTCAGGGAAGTTTCAGTGACCAGAAATAGTTGCTAAATTAATAAATTAGTCATGTTTTTGGTTAAGTATGGCGTTACATCATCATGAATTTGTGAATTTGGATTCCTCTTTCCCTTAATTTAAACATTTTATTTTTTTTCTTATGGGAAAAAAATGAAAACAAATACCAGATCACTGAAATATAATTATCCTGTAAATGAAGTGAATGAAGGTTAATTGGAACTTCTTTTCACAAAATGTAATGCAGTATCTCCTTACAAGACAATGTGAGATTCAGAGTGTCCGTTGTGTTGCTTTAAATGAGACTTGATATAATATGCTTCTGTGTTGATGAAAGTGATGAGAAAAGCTTCCTCATACTCTCCTTTCAGACTCAAATTTGCTTTGATATCTGCATGCATAAAGGAAGCATTTCAGCCTGAGAAGCTGGGTGCCATCTTCCAACCTAAGCTATGGTAGGATTGCCAGCTGAGGCAGAGGGACATTTAAGATGTGCCTGTCCACTAGTTGCTGCTTCTGCATATCTGCATTTAAATAAAACAGCGTTTTATCTAAAGAGTATTTATACAAAGCAGTTATAGTATCCCTCTAGAAATCTGGAGGTCTTGCTTTATTTCTCTGTTTAAGTCTCAGGCTATTCAAACCTGGAATGTCCTACTCAAAAGACCATACAATATTGTAGATGGAAGACAGACTGGGGATGGAATAGAGAAGAGGACTTGCCCTATCAACCTATGCCAGAGGAAAAGCGGGCCAGCAGGAGCCTGATTTTGTTATCCGATGATCAGAACATTCATCGTAGAAAGGGAAGCAGGGCCACGGGTTTCCTGGGTTATTCTGTTGTGTTTTGTTTTGTTTTGTTTTTCTCTGGTCCATTTTTTTTCCAAAATAAAATGTGCAGGCAGCCCTGTGAGTAAGGACCAAACCCTAGTTTTTCTCACCTTCCCTATTGTGGTTTAACCTGGTAGCCAGCTTGCTCCCATGCAGCCGCTCGCTCACTCCCCCTGGTGGAATGGGGGAGGGAATTATAAGGGTAAAAGTGACAAAACCCGTGGGCTGAGATAAAGACAGTTTAACAGGTAAAGCAAAAGCTGAATGTGCAAGCGAAGCAAAGCAAGGAATTCATTCACTGCTTCCAGGGGGCTGGCAGGTGTTCAGCCATCTTCAGGAAAGCAGGGCTCCATCATGTGTAACGGTTACTTGGGAAGAAAAATGCCATAACTCTGAATGAAGTCGTCACCCCCCTTCCTTCTTTTTCCCCCAGCTTTTATTACTGAATGTGATATCATATAATATAGGATAACCCTTTGGTCAGTTGGGGTCAGCTGTGCTAGCTGTGTCCCCTCCCAGCCTCTTGTGTACCCCCAGCCAACTGACTGGTGGGGCAGTGTGGGCAACAGAAAAGGCCTTGATGCTCTGTAAGCATTGTTCAGCAATAATTAAAACATTGGTGTGTTACCAATGCTGTTTTCAGCACAAAACATAGCACCGTACAAGCTACCATAAAGAAAATTAACTCTGGCCTGGTAAAAAACAGTGCACCTCTGACCACCCTAACTACTAAGCTAGTGGGCAGACTCATTACTCAATAAATATTTCATAATTCCATGTAGCCTGGACCACCTTAGCAATATCAGCCAAGGCTCTTTTGATCAACTTTGCAGTCCTGATCTTTGCTGTTTTTAATGGAATTCATCTTGAAAGATGATGGCCACAGCTGTACACAGGTTTTCAGATAAGGTCTTTTCTTTTACAAATGCCTGTTTGTACTTCGATTTTGCATTTGATGCATTTTTTTGATTGAATTTTCCCTTATTTGCTTATCACACAGGTAGATCACAGTCATTGTTTGAATGATTAACATATGAGGTGCTTCTCTTGCACTTTAATATGATGAACCCTGTGTGACATCAACATCTCTTTTTAACACTGTTTATGTTTGTGATATTGTAATTTCTAATGATTTATTTAAGGTAATTTCTATCTTTTCATCCTTTAAGATGATCTAACTTTTAATGTCTCATTTAACCTGATCTATATTGACTATGTTTTCTGTTGTCTTCTTAATGGGCAAATTTAATCAGGATATGCCCATTCTAAATCACTTTACTTTGGTAATTTATTTAGTTTTATATTCACGATTTATCAGGCAATGAAATAATGAAATAGTTTTTTGAGTTGTTTGTGTATTTGTTTTCACTATAATCCTTTTATTTACCATATGTGATGGATTCACTCAACCCTGTAACCAGACAAGCAGTAGTTTGGTACAGGCTCCAAAGGAGGTAAAGGCCTGAGTGTTAGAAAGCTCAGGGGCACTAAGAACTTCTTTAGTTCAACCTGTTCTCCAAAAACACACAAAGGATACAGTAAACATCAATACAGATGAGTTTGGAATACTGATCATCTGATTTGCACATAAATAACAGGTGGCTTTTCCAGAACTCATTTATAAGAAAACAAAGGTAGATGTGGGTACAAGGAGTGTCATGCATACCTTTTCCATTGCATGCAATTTAACTACGAGTCAACCACTTTATCCCATAGATATGACAGCCTAAGTGAGCCACCTTTGAGTTCTCCTTGTTAGGCAACATGGCTGCATGGCAGTGATCTCCCCTTGGGCTGGAACGCCTCTCAGGTTGCTCCTCAAGGCAGAGAGACCTTTTCCCAACAGCTGCACAAAACCCTGTAGTAGGATAACTTTGATTTTGTCTTAGTAATATTGATTGCATGCTGAATGGATGTTAAGGACCAAGTCCGGGAACAAGTCTGGATCCAGCCACACTTAGGCTCCTCTCTGAGAAGGAGTTTAGAAAGCAAGGGACTCCATTCTGCTCCTCATGACTCAACGAGAGGGCCTGCCTTACCCTTTGTGTTCTTGATGTCTGTGAATCATTCCAACTCAAGTTTATTTCAATTTTCCTTTGTATGTTTTCCCATGCAGAAATTAATAGAGTGAACCTTGCCATCAAACTTTGTTAAGTCACACTTTTGCAACATCATATTAAAATTACTTTGCTAACACTTTTGCCAGTAGTTCTTTAAGAACTTTAAGAAAAAATTTTTAATTTCTTTTTTATAAAAAAAACTACCGAGAAAAGATTATGTGTTGCATAGCCTTTTGATTTCTTCCTTTTTTATTATTTTTATTTGCTTCTGTAGGTTGACCAAAACCACTTTGTATTTCTCTGAGGTTTATTAATACTTATTCGACATCGTTATTTTGCTGTAACTCTAAACAGAAAAATTCCATCTCAGTATGATTAAGTTCTTGCTGAAATGTTTATTTGCTGACTGAAATGTTTGTTTGCTGTGGAGTTGTGGAATGCCTTTTACAATTCTTCTGCTGTCTAAATAAAAGTGTAACTTGCTATATGGAATGAAAAGAAAAGTAAACAATCTCAAGCTGGACTGAGTGACTTTAAATATTATAGAATCATAGAATGGTTTGGGTTGGAAGGGACCTTTTAAGATCATCTAGTTTAACACCCCTGCCATGGGCAGGGACATCTTTCACTAGATCAGGTTATTCAAAGCCTCATCCAACCTGACCTTGAACACTTGATGGGGAATCCACAACTTCTTTGGGCAATCTATTCTAGTGTCTCACCAACTTCACTGTAAAAAATTTCTTCCTTATATCCAATCTAAATCTACCCTCTTT